>JRHT02000499.1:0-13562 GCA_011800875.2 Suillus brevipes Sb2 | reverse complement strand
TAGACATTACAACAGTACCACTTGTGTATATGATTCATGATTCCCTGTCTATGCTAACTCTAAGGTCCATCCAGTTGTAAAACTTTTTTCCCGGTTCGATTTTTCATTCGAGTGAATACAAACGGTCGTTGTGCAACAGCAGGATGCTCTGTACAATGTTGTTCAGGACTCAGCGAATCAACGTAAGTAGTCTTGGACTGAGCTTGTTCAGCATTCCCCAACCGCTTTCTGTTTCACTCAGTTCCCAGCTTACTCACTGCTAACTGATGACGGTCGAGATTCAGCTCGTAGTATATGTTGGGCAGGACGTTCTTCCGACCGTGCCTTCGCGAGAGTCTACTCGCAGATCATAATGACTCTCTCCAGTACCTTTTTGTGCGCTGCTGGACACGACAGGAGTATGTTTATCTGTGATGCGTTTGTGTGTGGGGTCGAAAAAAGTCAACGTTGAACAGAGCCGTCGAGCAGACCAATTGCATACTAACAACGCAATCATGTATTGGATGCTTTTAAAACACTGAAATAGTCAGTAGTCGTGAGCAAGTGCATATTTGAGCTAGTACAACGCATCAAGCGTTCACCTGTCTGCACAAGGTCTACTACCAGTAGTATCTTCTGGGACTCTTTCCTCAATCTTATATGAGTTGCACGATGTTTTCAAGGGACGTGTGGACTCACATATCTGGAGTTGCCGCCATGAACGTTGTGAGAGAGAGATCCACTCCATCGTTGCCACAAGAAAAGCGATCCGATCTCCAAAAGAGACAGAACAACGACCTGAGTCCTGCTGCTGAATAAGTAACATCCCTTCCAAGTGAGATCAAACAAACTCATCAATCATGTGCACCACTGGAAACTACATCTCGTGTTAACGGGGTAGCTGTGAGCGTGCACAGCGGCTTACTGGAAGGAATACTGTAGTGAGCAAGAGAGAAACCCGCGCCACCCTACAAATGAATGTATATTCGAGAAATGATTTTGGCACGAACCGAAGCTGCAGCTGAAATACAATAGATTATGATGCATGAGACCACGCGCAAGACAGTTTTCGATCTTCCAGCTACCGTCGATAAATCGTTTCGCTGTGGGTTATTCATCAGATTGCTCAGTGCGGTGTTCGTTCATGAAGGTCGCAAGCATCGACAAGTTACAACAACTGAACGCAAAATTGATAGCGCATATACATACTGCAAGTAGTGTACATATCCCATGAAGTGTGCTGCAGGGTCTGCCTAGGTCAAATGAGTCAGACTATCAAAAAAGAAAACAGTATCGGAAGGAGGACGTGCGATACAACGACGAAATGCAGGACGTTTACTGGGAGTAGATCAAACGACCGAAGATGTCAGTGAGAAACAAGAACGGTGAGTATCTTCCCTTGTGCTCAACGGACGCGCAGCCGATCCAGAGTAAGAAACCAGTCCAGCATCCGCCGTGTATTATACCGCAGCGTCGTTCTAGAAGCCAGTGATGTAGTTGCGACTGCGTCTCTAATGTTGACCGTCGGTGTGCTAAATAGGCGCACAGCAAAGCCAGCGCACAAAACGAGCGCGCCATACAGCAACAGTGTTATGAGGATGTGAATGTGCTCCCATTGTCCCTGGGGTACCGGCGACTGCAGATACTGTCGGCGTATTGACAGCTGGAGGTGATGTCGGTGTGCTCTGGATTACTGCACTGTGTGTCTGCGTGGTATGAGGATTAGAGGGTCGAGACGAGCTAGCAACTGGCTTCTTTCCCTTTCCCCCGTGATAATTCCTCTGTGCGAGAAAGATTTAGTAGCGAAGGAGAACAAGAGTGAAAAAAACGTACAGGCTGTCCTGCTGTGCAAGGGACCTCGACCTCTTGCAACTGGATATCCGATCGATCTCGTCTGCGTGTTATACTAAATAGGTTTCGGGTCCAGCTGAAAGGTCGGGATAGGGATTGGGTGGCGAGCTCAGTTGCCCCATGTGGCTTGGAACGGCGCCAGACTGAGGTAAAGGGACTGAGGGTGCGTTGTTGTGGTGCTTGGGTGGGCGGGGCATGAGATTGAGATAGACGAATGCGCGACTGACAACATGTTTGTCAAAGCATTGAATAGTAGATGGAGATGACATACATTAGCCTCTCGCAGTGCATCGTCAAAAAACCCTGGAGGTACACGAGCACCTTTGATCTTTGGTGCTGGTCGTAGTGTAACATCAAGCTGGATGTGTGGTCAGTGCCCTCGAAAATGAAATTTATCTATGCTTACAATATCTGATGGAAGGCCAGCTTCTTTGACGATAGCAGAAACATCCCATGTGTAAATGTGGTCGTTGAGGCAGTGAGTGACAAGCAACTTTCCATCTACAGAAAATGTCGCGGAGTACACGTTTTCTTGATGGTAAAGTGGTTTTCCGATGGGTTGATTTTTTTTGAGGTCCCATAGTTGCGCTGTCTTTTCGGGGTATGATGTGATTGCGAGGATGCGGTCATTGGGAAATACTGAAATCGCATTGACGTAGTTTGTGCGCAGCTCAACTTCAGTCCAGGTGGCTGTGTCGAATTTCGATCGTTCAGCGATAAGCGTTTTTCCATCCGACGTCCATGCCAGGCACGCAAATTCTCCCTTGAATGTTTTGAGCAATTCACCTGAGTTGGCATTCCAGATTTTTAGCCCATTCGAACCTAAACCGGTGGCGATCATCTTGGCATCGGGTGAGTAGCAAACCGCCAACACGTCTTCCCCTGTGTTGATTGGACCAAGGATAGTTTTTCCACTCTCGACATTCCACACTCTGAATGTTTTGTCCCGTGATACGCTCACCACTCGCCCTCCATCTAGACTCCAGTACACGGAATTCACCCAATGTGTATGCCCTGTCCAGGTTTTGATGACCTTGCCCGTGTCGACGCTCCACAATTTCACTGCGCTATCAAAACCCCCACTTGCGACTTTCTTGCCGTCTGGCGATAATGCTATTGTCATCACTCCATCTTTGTCCTCCCATTCCTCCCCAACCTGAGTGCCTGTCTCCAAGTCCCAGACTCGGAATGACCTGTCATCCGAATGGACAATGATCCGCTTTTTATCCGTCAGGCATAAGTTAACCTTCCAGCTACTTATTTTGATCTGTCGGAAGGGCTTTGTTGCCAGACCGTTGTGCTTCGCAGGGGTTACCATGATGTTTGCTTAATGGGTGCGTTATCATTTCAGCTCTTACCACCAAATACCATCACTTACTCAGAATCCAGATGCACTTGACTTGTCCACAGAAAGACGAATGCGGAATGAAAGCTGCGATTAAGTGGTGTTGCGTGCTATGGAGTTCAAGCCAGGAAACGATGTTGTTGTTCAAGTCTTCTACACGTGCGTCTTCCTTGCGTGTGCTCAGTTACCGCCACTTCACAGCTTTAGCACTTGGCTGTGTAGATCAAGCGCCCAACGCTCTTTTTGCACAGGACTATGCCTACGTCCTTCATCTGCAATCGCTATTGCGATCCTACAACTTCGCAAGCCTGCGTCCCTGTGCCAATCCGGTTCTTTGGCCTTCATGACTATTCCCTTGAACCGCGTTTATCTTGAGAGTTCAACTCGACGCACCATGCACTTCTCTCCGGCTCTTGTATAATTTAAATTCCTCGACGTAAGCTCCCTGCATAACACCCCGAAATGGAATCCCGTACAAAACCAAAAAAATTGGTCCTGGGATGCCATCTCACATAGCGACCCAACGATGATACATGAGAATTTCCAACCACCTGTCTTCTACTTCACGGAGTAATCGCAATAATCTTCCGCCACAACGCCAGCCCCTCGCGTTCAAGATTATCTTTTAGCCCCAACCCAGGCGAAGTAGGTGCTGTCCACATAATAGCGAATGCTGGAACAGCGGTGATCGCAGCAATACATACCATTCCGAGAATATGTAGCATGCGCTTAAGTCAGTTTCAGCGTACTACCTTATAGATAGCTAGCTCAGTAAGTAAACAGACTTTGTTCTACAGACTAGATACCAATAACCTCAAGCCATCTAGACCGTGGTACATCCGACAAAAGTTCAGCTACGTTCCTGCATTTCCAATTGGCTTTGAGAAGGTAAATTCCATCCTTATCGGCCCATATGCCATCTAAATCTACAGAATCAAAATGGAAATTTCTGTCCAATTCGACGTCGACATAAGGCAGAGACGTTGTTAAGCTTTCCCCGGAGGGGCCAACGACTACCGTAGATGACTCTTTCACCACTTGTCCTAGACCCCGCCTGTTCGCCACAGCTAGCGGGCTGAAGTCCATCACATGTAGTGGGGTGTATGGCTTGTCACGGTGGATTGGGAATGCCTGCAAAACCCGATTACCGCTAGCGTAAACTGAGCATGGACCTGCGTGCTTGAAGAGGCGAGTATTCGAAGGGCCCCAACATTTCCACGGAATCGACGTTGTTCCTCCAATTCCATCCAGATCAAAAAAGATCCTCGTGGAAATGACGAAGACTTGAGTACGATAAGACAAGATAATGCAAAGTAGCTGGTGTTTGGGGTCTGAGGTGTACATCGTTTGTGGGGCTTGCATCTGCGGTTCCGAGCTGTGCTGAATATCACTGTCATCCACCGGAAGGGGGCAACCCAAGTCCGGCAATGGGAAGGGCAACAGGAAGCATGCCATTAATTGTGGCGCCTGGGACATATCCTCGATTGAATAGAGCCTCAAATCGTCGGTAACAACGAGCAACCTATTGTTTCCAAGGAAAGAAATATCAAATTCTGGGCGAAGGTCTAGAAATGTGTTGCTGAGGACACACTACATTGAGAGTCAACCGTCGAGTCTTTAACTATCCCTGACCGAGACTCACATTGGATGCGGTTGAATTTTTCCAGTCCCAAATTTGCAGCTGCCACATCCTCTCGGATGACATGGGTGATGCATTGGGCGTGCCGTGTTGCCTGCTCAGCAACGCAATATGCCTCCCAAAACCCTTGAGCTTCGCATAACCCGTATTGATTTTGGGCAGCCCCGACAGAACCAGCGTCCGTCCAGCAGCTTGGGGGTGAACGCTATCATCATTTAGGGCTCTAAGGTCGATATGGACTGTTTTATGCGACTGAAGAGGACCACTAGGAACAACATACACAACGGCAAGCAGGTTTTGTGCTGGGTCCATGAATACATCGAGGTTTTCTGAGTGGGGAACTGAACACAACATTCCTGGAGACCAGTTGCGCCTGATTAGCAGCCGTGAGGGCTTTGGTAATATCGGAATGATCATGGCCCAGTCTTGGCTAAATTTCCAAAAGCAAATATGGCCACCAGCGACGAATGTGCGCATAGAAGACAAATCTCTCAGTAAAGAGACTGTTTCGAAAGAATGGAGGTTGGGCCTGAACCATGCGTGGGCCTTGTCTCGCAAGAGTTGTAGGCGCTTGGAAATAGAAGTGTGATCAACCACGTCGGGGACAGGAAGCAACCGTTGGCCACTGAGTTCGATGATGTACTGAAGCTCGGAGGAGGACATGTACGTGTGGCGAAGGGCCTTACATACCTGTGAGAGGATGATCAGTGTGAAAGCTCGTTAGATCAACAACAATGAAGACATAACCCACGGATGTACAGCGTAGAATATCTCGGGAAGGAAGGAAGCTCAGAATGTAAAACTTGAGTTCTTCAGCCAGAGATAGGAACCCTACTTTGGCTTTCATGCTGTTGTGAGCTTCCTTGACAAGGCGATATGGGAACTACTCACTGGCAATTGCCTATACCGCAAGTGCGGCAATGGGCGGACTTTGAAATCATTTGTTGTGAGTTTGTCGTCACCGTGAGCGAGTGCAAGAAGCTCTGGATTCGAATCATAGGTACGTGCAATATCTGGGTGCCACACTAGTTGATTTGGAGCCAGGAGCTCTGCCTGCGCGTAGCTAGCTAGCCTCCTCCAGCAAGCGAATCTCTGCCTGGTGCCAAAATATCGTTGAACTGCCGGTGTTTAATTTACATGGCTGAAGGCTAACGACCTCCTTGTGTTGAGGTGCGATCGATGGTATCCGAACTATGTGATGGTACTATGTATTAGTTTGTCGCTGTGGAGATAACTGAATTGATTCAGGACTTACAATGATAATCATGAATTAGTATTAGATGACTTGATACTAGTGCATGGTTTGGAGCAAGTAAAGTAGCTGCAGCAAGCCGGATTGTCGGAATGTTACGGGCTACTTACCAACCACTTTAATCAAAGCCCCGGGCCTGGCCAAGTGTTGCCGTCAATATGATCTCATCCCGCCCATATTTACTCATCTTGAATTCTCGTGTATGTACAGGTGCCGGGTTACATAGCCTGACGGAGTATTCCGGCACCAAACGTCCAGCTGAGCAATAGCGTAATTTTTATTCGGTTTCATTTTCGACCATCCATCATCGTCGAGTTCGGCATAGCTCACGCATCCTCACTCGCACTTACCGTCATTATTTTCGTTTTTCTATTACTTACATCCTCGATATGCACGAACATCTCGGTCTGCAGTTGAATGGGCCATCAAGCGCCCTTCCAACACCACCATCCACCCAGAACGCCGTCCCCTCTCGTCCGAGTTCCTCTACTCAACCACCCACCGCAGGATCGTCATCAACGGATGCCAACAACCAAGGGGCCCCGGGAGCTACTCCTTCTCAACCCCTCCAAGCTGCAATGCAGCAACCAGTACCACAATCCCGCCATCAGCCGGCTCAGCAACAAGCCGCGACTGTCGCGCTTCCAGCAGGACCCGTTGCTCCGCATGCCCAAAACCCTCCCCCTGCCCAGCCTGCTGACGAAATCGCTGCGCTGAAAGCGAGGATCGCCGAGCTTGAACGCGGGAGTGCTCACGGCAACCAACCACCGGCCAGAGCCATCGTTCCTCATCAAGCTTTGGTAGCGGATCCCGCTGCCGTCAATCGCATTCGCGCGAACTTAACTAATGCCAAAGACGAGCCCAAGAAGCTCACTTTGCCCGCTCTTCAGCCTGGGCACAAAGTCAGCGCTCTAAGCTTATGTGAGTCTTATTTTGCCGTCGTACCCGCGCCCTTTCCGTTTTGCTCCGGGCATACACCGTATTCGTTCGTTTGGTGCCTTGCTTTGTTAGAGCGCCCTACCGCACCGTTTTGCGTCAGACCATCCGTCAATCACCACCGTTTGGCAGAATTATTTCTGCAGTATTTTATCTTTTCACTCTACCGCAAACATTTCGGTTGTCTGATATATCGTACCGCAGCCATTCCTACTAAGGTAGAGGAAGCTTTCAAGCTTTACCGCTATGTGCCATATACGGCACTCACACATGCGGCGCGCTCTAGAGCCCACCTTCGTGGAGAGGACTCGTCCTTTGTTTTTACTCAGGATGGGCTTACTGCCAAAGGCCTTGATCGCTCGAGCGAGCTTTCAATTGTGACCGTCGACTGGGTTGGTGCATCCAAAGCTGCCGAAGAGAGGACTTTACACTACTGGGGTGCAGATAGAGCCTCTGCCCTGACGTCACATCACCTCGTCGTCCTCGATATTGGCCGAACGCACGGCTGGTCAGTTGCAATGCACTACGATGTGCAACAGCGGGAATTGGCCCACGCGAACCATGAGCACAACCTCGCAGGACTCGACGTAGCAGCCCTTACCATAGCCAACAATAAAGTTGCATCTTCCGTGTCCTTTGCTGCGCATTCCAATACTCCCACTAAGCATTCTGCTCCGAGTGATTTCGTATCGTCCCCTCGAAAAAAGTCTCACACATTTGCGTCGAACCACTGCTTTCGGTGCGGGGCACACGGTCACTTGCCTGCCGACTGTGTTGCCGACACTACCATCGCAGGCAGGCCCGTCGCAGCCCTTGCAACTGGCGCCAGAAGCAAGCATGCCCTTGCTACAGCCAATGGGAAGCACTACTGCTTCAACTGGGCCAACAGCTCTAATTGCTCCTTCGGATCTGGATGCAAGAATACCCACTCCTGCAGCCTGTGCGGAGAATCGTCTCACGGAGCTGGGAGTTGCAAAGCTTGTGGATGATCCTCGCACGGTCGTTACCCCTCTCGATCACCTACGGGTGGAAGAACTTCTCTGTAAATATGATATCTTCGACGACTGGCGTCATATAGTTGACGGTATCCGTAACGGTTTTAATGTTGGTGTTGCGGAACCACCAACCAGTACATATACATTTCGAGAATCACACATCCTCTTTACTCAATCCCTCAATAATCGACTCGTACATACTCTCCGAACAGGCGGCTGGCAGATATTCCATTGGATTCACCCCCTCAGATTTAGAGCATTTAATTGGCCCATTTCGTACTTCTCCGCTGGGTTTAGTCCCGAAGCCCCACTCAAACAAGTTTCGTATCGTCCAAGACCTATCCTACCCACGAAACCTCTCAGATGTCCAATCCGTCAACGCTTCAATCAGCGCGGACGATTTTCCCACAGTGTGGGGCACATTCGACGAAACTGCCGCACTAGTCCTTTCCTTACCCCCAGGTTGCGTCGCAGCTACCTTCGACGTCTCTTCAGCATACCGCATCATTCCTGTCATGCCTTCGCAGCAAAACGCCCTGTGCATTTTTTGGAGGGGCATCGTGTATGTGGACCGAGCTCTCATGTTCGGTCTAACCTCCAGCGCAGGTGTGTTTGGATCTGTAGCGGATATGCTCGTCGCTATATACGGCAAAGCGGGTTTCGAGTTGATTCGAAAGTGGGTCGACGACTTTCTCGTCATTCGGCTGCCACATCAGTTGTGGACCGAGGCGGATTTTATTGCCTTGACAGGCTACTGTGGGGTTCCCTGGAGCCTCGAGAAACTCAGGCTGTTTGCGTCAATCCAGCGGTACATCGGTTTCGACTGGGATTTGGACCGGAAGCTGGTGTCTTTACCAGAGGAGAAGCTCTGCAAGATTCAGGAGATGATTGCTGGCTGGCTACTTGTCGGGGCATCATTTACAGCGAAGGAGGCTGCAAGTTTACATGGCAAGCTGGTACACGTTGCATGTATATTTCCTTTAATTCGACCTTTCCTCCGCTCGATTGCACGTTTTGCAGTTGGTTTCCGTTCCTCTCGTGCGCATCTTCGCCCTCCAGCAGCCGTTATCTCGGACCTCCCTTGGATTCAATCCTTATTGTCATATCTCCCGAATCGCGTGCCAATAACCAACCCATCCCCAATCGATATCGGGTGGTGGGGCGATGCAAGCACATCCTTCGGAATCGGCATCGTCATCCAGAGCCGCTGGGCTGTATGGCGTTGGTCACCAGGCTTCCGAGTTGGGCCCAATCGAGCTTTCGATATCGGTTGGGCAGAAGCTGTAGCTGTCGAGCTCGGTTTTCGAGTGGCCATCCATTTGGGTATTCTTTTGTTTCCTTCCGTGTATCCTTATTTTTCTGACATGAATCAAGGTATCATCCCCGAGAATGTACCCACGAATTTATGCTATCTTGTGCGTTCAGACAACGCAGGTGTAGTCGCGGTAACCAACAAAGGTCGTTCACGCAGTGCCGAAATGAATGCTGTGTTGAAACACATTTACCGTATGCAAGCAGAGTGTTGTATGCGCCTACACGCAGTATATATACCCACCCGCACCAATATCGCAGATGCCCTCTCACGAGGCGACATTCGAGCCTTCCGAGCTGGTTTCCCTGGCGCGACAGACACAGTATCTATCCCATTACTACCCCATTTGGCCGACAAGCTCGTTCCGTGGTCGCCATGACATTACACTCCCCTCTACCATCCATACCTATTGCGCACTCATCTCCCACAACCTCAGGCTCTGCCTTAGCCGAGCTCAGCTCCTCGCATCTTCGCCCGCCTTGCAAAGCACCAGAACGAATTTTTCTATGGCGAGGTGTGACTGATCCCCCTTTGTCCACTATCAATCATCCTATAATCCGGCATATCGCTGACCTCGCTAATCGAGCATCGCTTCGCGACACTGCAGGCTATGGTGCTGGTTTACGAAAATACCATTTATTCTGCGACATCTTCTCTGTTCCCGAGCATGACCGTCTTCCAGCTTCATTTGAGCTGCTGCATTCCTTTGCGCTATGGGCTGTCTCTGACCCAGATCCTAAAGACCCCATCCTATCAGCTCCAAGTGACATTCATTTCGAGCCCGTCTCTGTCGGCGTAGCTCGAAAATACTTATCTGCAGTGCGGGCCTGGCACATAGCTCAAGGCTGGCCTCCGCCTTTGTCGGACTCGCACCATAGCCGCATTAACTGGTCTCTGCGGGGCCTCGAGAATATGCATGGAGGCTGCCGAAAACCCCTCCGTCCTCCAGTTACTCTTGCAATGCTAACAGCTCTCAAAGCCACCCTCATATTATCCAACTCCTTCGACGCCTGCATCTGGGCAATGGCATCTTGTGCCTTCTTTGGCATGATGTGTTTCGGCGAGGTATCAGTGACTTCCCGCGCAGCGTTTAGGCCTTCCAAGCACCTCACAAGGGCACATGCCTTCTTCGGCGTTGACATGCGGGGCAATCCATATGCTCGTTTGGACCTTCCTTCAGCCAAAACTGCTCGCACTGGGGAAATACAATCCGTTTTTCTCAATGAGCAAGGTAATTTGTGCCCCTTAGCTGCTCTCCACAACCTCGCACAAATCGTTCCCGCGCTGAGTGATGATCCATTATTCTCGTGGCGAGACAGCAAAGGTGACATCCGTCCAATGGCGAAAGTTCGCGCACTCGAACAAATCAACTCAATTCTGATGGCCTGGGGTTGGGGAACGACCTTCGGGCACTCCTTTCGCATAGGCGGCGCGTCTTTCTACTTGGCGAAGAAAGTCGAGCCTGAAATAGTTCGAATTGCAGGACGATGGAAATCACTAGCGTACGAAACATATATCCGGGCCTTCGAGCAAATTTCCTCACAGCACCTCGCCAACGCAGCATCTCTCTAACAGTCGCCTCCACATCTGGTTGGGCTGAGCGGCAGCCTTGAGCCGCGGATAGTTTCGGCTCGTTGGGTGAGCGGCTCCAACCTGCCTGCGTCCCACCCCGAGCTAACGCTCGGACCAGCCCAACACCTCAGATCGTGTCACCGACTCTGTAGCGTCAGTTGAAGCTGGAATGTACAGGTGCCGGGTTACATAGCCTGACGGAGTATTCCGGCACCAAACGTCCAGCTGAGCAATAGCGTAATTTTTATTCTGTTTCATTTTCGACCATCCATCATCGTCGAGTTCGGCATAGCTCACGCATCCTCACTCGCACTTACCGTCATTATTTTAACCCACCCACCACTCCCTTTTATTTATTTATTTCGTACCATAAGCTCCCGCTTCGTTCCTTAGATATTATTATCAACGCGAATAATTGCAGTATCAAGTTATATCGTTTTTACATGACCTTTCGCTCATGAGTCAAACACACGATCAAACTCGCACCCTTGGCACCACTTGGTAAAGGTACCGAGGGCCTTTCAGGCTAGGTTCCGTTGTAGGTCGTTACCTGCCTGAAAGCCTACCTCCACAGCGCGGACTGTGGTGCATTTTGTAGAGCCTCCAGCGAGGAGGAGCCAGGAGGAGGTTGCATTTTGTAGAGCCTCCAGCGAGGAGGAGCCAGGAGGAGGTTACATTACGGAGGGAGGCTCGAGAGGCTCAGGCTCACGGAGATTAGTGATAAGTATAAGTAACATACCATTGCACACCTCTTTCGAGGAGCTAACATGTTTTCCCGCTCCTTGCGAGGCGTTTTTATTTGACCTTTTGTGAAATTCATAACATAGAACACACAACAAGAACTTTGTATTCAATTCAATACTACGAATACGCGAATACAAGTAGGAGGGCAATAAGCAAGAACATGGTTCCAAGAAACAGGGAAGACAAACCAAGGTAATGCTCTAATTGCCTTCAGACTGAGGGGGAGACGACGAGTACTGCATAAGACCAGGTAGCGGGCTCGTTGAATTAGCGCGAATCGTCCGTCCATCCTCAGGATATGCGGCATAACGGGGCCAGTTTTGACGAAGATCATGTCCGTCATGACGCGGGGCTGGACCTTGATAATGATCATAGATCACCCGGCCATCACGGTATCCTGGGTATTCCTGGCGAGGAGCAGGTACACGACCATCGTGCACGTCCCTTCCTCCATGGTATGCTCCAGTCCCTTGCTCATAGGAATCTGAGCGCGTAGGATAGTAGGGGTGAGGAGGAGGGGGCGGAGGATATGTGTACATGGTGTTGCGAGCATCCATGGAATGTTGAGGCTGACGAGCTGCATTGACACCAGGGGCATAATTCACACCGCTAGGCAGATGCCGTTGAGTCATGGGCTGGTACTCTGTAGAACCACGAGATGGTGGCAGAGGAAGACTTCTATCGCTAATGTTTTGCTGCCCATTAGGTTGGGCAGTTGTGTTGTGCTGATCATGGGGTGCTGGAAGAAGTGAGCGCGGTTGCTCTCGACTCTGAGGGGATGGGGATGAAGGTGTGGGTGAAGGCACCTCCAAATGGTCGCTGGCCTGCGTGGGCTGCGTGAACGTGTCCTCCATCTTCCCCCTCACAGGTAAATCCCATCTAGAGGTTCTGGGGCCTCTGGGTCCTCGTTGCTGTGCGACCTGGGCTGTATCACGGCTTCCTCGCGGGGCATCTGGAGGTCCTTGCGAGGCATCTTGCAGCACCTCCTGGGAGGTGTCGAGACGACTTCCTTGTCGTGCATCCTGGGTGGTGTTGGAACCTCCTGGTGCGTGCGGTTGACGCTTGCCTTCTGAGTATAGCGCAACTTGGCGTGCACTTTCAGATGATCCTGGAACGACTTGTTTGGGTTTTGGAAGTTCTACAAAATCATAAGCGCTGTTCCTGGTAGTGAAACCAATGTAGTACTTACCGCGTTGAGTGCGTGGTTGCAATGAGTCCTGTGGGCCATCACGAAGACGTGAAGCTTTATGTCCTGGAAGGAGGGTTATTAGATCTCATATAGTGCAAGGGACTTTGCTCACCATCCTGTTCAGTGTCTGATTCAGTTGCGGCAGAGACATAGTGCACTCTCTTTGCGATCTTCTGCTCCTTGCCAGTATCCTGGTCAACCGCTTTGCCCTTGCCCTTGACAGCTTTTCTGCCCTCGCGAGGCGGTTCAACAGCTTGAACGTCGCTTGATGGAGCACGTCGCTTCTGCGAGCGATGGCCTCTGGTTCCCTTCACCTTGCGTTTACGAGAGGTGGCGACTTCATCTTCATACTGTGAGTCTTCACTCTCAAGGGCGTCTTTGTCCTCCTTGAACTCATCCTCGGCATCCGACTCCGAGCTGACCTGTACATCGCTGGACAAGTCGACGGGAATGACCTCGCGTGCGGGTTTCTTTCCCTTTGAAGCCTTCAATGGACGTGGAGGAGGACGATTCCGGATCTCGACAATTGGGACAAGCTTCTTGTTAGGGATTGATTGGGATTGTGGAGGCGTGTCGTCTACGAGAATGGGGGATGCACGATGGCCTTCCTTGCGTGTTGAGGGCTTCGGCTGCTTGACCTTTGTGCTTGCTGCACTTGGTCCACGACGAGCGATTCCCTGACGGTTGATGGTGCCATCAACAAGCATGCGACGACCATGCGAATGTAAGGATTCTTCAGGAGGGGCCT
>JRHT02000498.1:0-13578 GCA_011800875.2 Suillus brevipes Sb2 | reverse complement strand
AGTGAGATATCCTTTCGCTGTAATTTGATGAGCTCAAAACACCTGCAAATATAGTCAGTATTAGCGCAAGTCACAAATTAAATCATACCGCGTCCATAATGTCCATGCACTGGCTTCGAACGTGATTTGTTCGAGATGACGAGTGAGTACTTTCCTTGTTTCCAAGTCCAGATCCACATCCGAAGGGTGACCACCGCTCATCACCTTTTGAATGATCCCCAGTGCTATATCCAGCGGACACACTGCGTAATGCCACTGGAGTGTGCGCTCCATGTAATCCTTTGTCATGGCCATCGAATGTGTCCGATCTCCACCTTCAGCGCTGGCCTTGTGCTTGACAGATGACAACACGTCAAACACCTCTGCCGACTCGGCAGGGTTGCCTTCCCAACATTGTCTCGCCTCATTGAGGTGCCACTTTCCACGATATCTGTCACCATCGCTGGGACACAGTAGGTAAGTCAATCCTTGTACACTTCATTGATATAATAACTCACGACAGTTCCCACATTTTCTTAAACGCTGATCGAATGCTCTCCACAGTTGTTTTGCTGAGGTTCTGATGGAACCCTTTCAACGACATGAAGAGCGCCAGTGCTTTGTCGGAGCATCCGTTTGGGATGCTCTCAAATGCATATTTGAAGGCCGGATCCTCATACACGTCATTGTTGGCATGTATTTCGGCAGCCGCAGGCAACAGAACAAGTGAGTTTTCAGACGTGTCACCCCTCCAAGTCTCACTGACAGCAGAACAGCTCGGGGTTTCGAAATGGCTCGCCAACCATTCCCGTCCACGCCGAACATGCCCGGCATAGTTCGTCCTCGTGTTATTTGCCTGAAGGTGAGTTTTTATTCCGTGTTGCTTACACTTTTGGACGTCTGCTAAAGCTGTCTTTGCAGGAGCTGATCTTGTCTTTCGCCCAGCTTTCTTCTGAGCAGTGTCTGGCAGCTGGGGGGCTTTCGCGGAATCCTTCTTGAGTCGTGCCATACTTTGCGAACCTGAACGAGTGAGTGTGGCACTAAGCTAGTTCAAAATTTCGGGACGGAGATCATTGTCAGGGGCCTCTAACTAGTTAATGACATTTCACATTTCACATTTCACATTTCACACTATTTAGATTAGGAGACAACAATTGTTTGCACTAGGCGCTAATATACTGCTGCACTACTTGGGGTGCCATATGATCCAGTATCGCTGCAGGAAGACGCATGTATGAGGGAGAGAATTTCCCTTGAGCTGAGTTGCCTAGGGTGTTGTGCGCCAACCACCAACCATCAACTTTGATATTATAAATAGCTATATCACGCCGCAATGCCATCAACGTTGCATGAGCAATGATTTTGAACACCAGCCGGCGGTCTGTGTGGTCCGCATGCTGACGGGGCAACTAAAACACGAGTTAGAGGCTTAACAAATGAATTACATGTGCCGCCTACCTTGCATATGGTGCGGAGACATGCACCCTCCCACACACTCCCTCGCATCTTGTCAATGATGGCATCATCATCCCAGCCCAACTGCAGCCTGCAGAAGTCTGCAAGGTCTGCGAGATGTGGCTGGGAGGACGACACGTCCAGTAGCACATTCTTCGCAGCTGAAAAAGATGTCGGAGGATGGACATATTTGTCGATCACTGCACGACGTGGAAAATCCCGTGGAATACAATCTGCGACGGCCTTATAATGACGCTTGAGATCATGGTAGGGGTCATTGGCGAGCATGGTGCGTAGTTCCTCAACAAGGTCCTCTGCACGCTCAGAGAACTCCTCCGGCGGCATTGAGAGGAATGCGCAGAGCAAATTCTCGCCAATTCTGCTGCATGCAGCAACCTTGTGGGCAATCTCGATTCCGCAACCAGGCACTCCTCTATCGTAGTCTCCGCCCGCCAGGAGGGCAATGAGCAGCCGATCTCCTCGGGTCAAGGAGGCACCATGCTCGAGACCATCCTCCGTATACACTTGAACATTGAGATAGTCCTTGTCGTTCTTCGCACTGCGACAAATCAATGGTAAAAGCATGAGAAAAACGCGACAGCATACCTTCTGATTATGCACACAGCTCCGAAGATCAGAACGTCGCTGTCCTCAGTCATCACGGCGTCAATAACACCATGGGTGTTCATGGCAGCCAATTCGGCTTCGGCTTCACTTGGGGCCTGGGGAGTGGTGAGACAACAGTCTCGTGAGATGAGGTGAGCAAAACTTACCTCAGTCCACTGAAAGCCAAATAACTCCAGCATGTGCTGGAAGTCGTGGGTGAGCCAGTGGGGGCTGTGTCTGATCGTTCGACCCTTGGCTGGCAGGCGGCTCAAGCCATCGAAGACGAAGACCACATGCAGGGGAAGCTTTAGTAGTGCACCCAGCCGAAAAAACAGTGTTCGGAGTTCCGGTGATTTGCCAGCTCCTGCATGGTTCATCTGAAAGACAGCACATATGCCGTGCATCCATGCGCTAACAACACGAGTCAGTTCACTGCAGACACATGAAAGACGAGTCACACTGTACCTGGCATCGATCCCGATCCTGAACAATTTGACTATGGGGTTGCCATCAATGTATTCGGTCTTCAGTTCCGACAGTGCGAGCTCTTTTAGTGTCCGGTTGTCGGCAGATGTGCTGACGCGCTGCAGATGGCATCAGCACCAGTCAATATCAATACTGCCACAGATTTATTTTGCTCACCTCCCATAGCCCTTGGATGCCCATGCTGAGCTGTGATGGTAGCGCAGAAGCAGAAATTCTTGAAAAGGGGGCAGCCAGAGAGGGGCCAGCTGATGTCAGCTGACCGCTGCTGAAAGCAGCGCTAGCCTTGGTCAAGACATCAGGCTGGCTGCCCAAGTATATTGAGAGTGTCTCGGTGGGGACGGTGGTGTTGCGCTCGATGAGAGTGGTCATGACACCACCGGCAGTTTCAATACCGAGCGATAGAGGAGCGACATCGAGAAGCAAGAGGTCCTGAGTCTTCTTGGAGGTGTCGCCGGAAAGAATGGCAGCACCATATGCAACGACCTCGTCAGGGTTGATGCTCTTGTTGGTCTCCTTGCCGTTGAAGAAGTCAGACACGAGTTTGACAATACGGGGGATACGCGTGGAACTGCCAACAAGGACGACTTCGACAGGCTCGAGTATGCTGCGGAACAGGTCTGCACACAGCTCCTCGAAACGGGTGTGAGTGAGGGAAGTGAGGGAAGTGTAGAAGTCGATGCCCTCCAAGAGGCTGTCAATCTCGATGGAAGTCTGGGTTGCTGACAAAAGGGTACGCTTGGCACGCTCGCAAGCAGTCCATACTAGATGATGGAGAGCATAAGGGTTGGAGGAGACATCTATAACATTGTCAGCACCTGAACTGATAAACAAGAAAATTACTTACCCTTCTTGTGCTTGCGCTTGAATTCTTGCGCAAAGTGGCTGATGAGACGCGGGTAGGGCAGAACCATTGCTGGGTGGGTGGGATGAGTGGTGCGAGTGCGGGTGCAGCATTGTTGGTGCCACATGAAGTTCTGAGGCCCTGTAAAATATGAGTGAGAACTGCCAAAAGCATGTATGAGTACATTACCTCTCCTCCAGGGGAGGTGTTGTTGTTGTCGTCCACAGGCCTGCAGCACTGTGCATGGAGCGAAGAAGTAGAGTCATGTGATCAACATACCTAAGCCACCCATTTATGGTAACTGCGCAGGATGAGTGGGAGGGAGAGAAGAGCAAGAGAAGAGGGTAAGCTAGAGTGTAAATGTATGACGTGTCAAGTCAATGTAAAGTGCTGTAAAGTGTGGTTTTGGCTGGGTAAAGTGAGTAAAGTGCGGAAGGAGGAGAAATACACAGTAAATTTTGTAAATTTTGTAAATTTCAAACTTCCGGGCAGGCTCTCTCTCTGGGTTCGGATGCACCCGCAACCATTGTTAATTTTTTTGGTGCTTCTGCTCGTACAAAGCATGACACACAGATTAGGTACCTGGCAGATAATAATTTTATATTGTAGCACATTGATAGCTGTCAAGTCTGCCTGGTCTGCCAGTGATTTTTATCGACAATTCAATTATGCTAGTAGTAGTAATTACAATTTACAGCTAATTTTGTCCTGGCTAGACAGGGAAGATTGTAATGGAGGTTGCAAACAATGTGACATGACTCACGACACACTGTGTTGGGAACTAGATAATTAGAGCACATACACCAGCGATAACGTCACCAAACGATTTTATTGCATGATATATATAGGTAGAACTGGTCGGTAGGATAGCTAGTACCAGTTCCGGATCTCTGCCTATCTTACTGTAGATGGAATTTTGAGTGACCTCATGTCCTGCTTAAAATGAGTCCATGTTGGTGGTTGAAAAAATGTTGCGCTTATATTCACCACAGATGATGCGCCAGAACACGATTGTTAGTGGCTATTTGTCCTGGGTCGTGATTGGTGGAAACACCAAAAACACAGCCAACTTGCGTCCCGAACCCTAAGTTAGGTGCACGCGTCAGCACAATGCAGAATTCCAACCGTCGGTCACGTGACTTTGGATTCCATTTTTTTTTCTTGACGAATCTTTGACGAATCCCCTTTACAGAATTTACATTAGCTAATCGTATATTTTTCCAGATATCCCGACATAACTATGTAAAGAAGTAATTCTCTATTATGGCACCCGTGCACTTGGCACATGATTGCACACTGCGTTCTCGAGGCTGCCGTTTTGGCACTTGAAACTCCTGCATTTATGCAGTCAGTGAAAAACGAACATGTTGCATACATATTTTTGAAGATGGCCTCAACAGCTGCAGCTCAATCGCCATCGGCACTTGGCAAAATAAGATTTGGTGGAAGGACAAATGAACAATCTACACAATGAAAACCAGGTTACAAGCTACGGGAGTCGAATCTACACTTTGGCACCGGAAACTCGGAGCATTCTTGCAGCGAGACACAAACAAACATGTTGTGCACATAAATTGGGTCCCGGAGCATTTCGGAGTCTAGGTCTCGCCAGTCAGATCGTGGCTTCTCACACTCCGGATACCAGTGTCACTTAAGCCACATGCATTTGCACTCTGGTATTACCACCTGCTGTGATTTGGCACAGCAAACATCGTGATGGCGTTCGCGCTAACAATCGAAAAATCGATATGTCGTATCGCGACACCCTTATGAGATCTCAGAGATTGCGGTCGCGTCCTCTCTACACTCCACTCGCTAAGCGAATGAATGAACAGCCAACCATTGCCGACGCCAATTTACGATGTTTTGGAGGTGCCCTTGACCTGTATCACACTGATAACTTCGCAGATAATTGTCAATGACCGACTACATCGAGATGCTTCGGATACATATTTTAGATCTCGGGTTCGGGCTGGAAGTCGTAGACTGGCATAACCTGACCAGCTTTGTGAGATAAGGTCATGATAGAATAGATCATTATGCCACTTATTTCGTCTGTTTATGTTTAGATTTGACAGGGGCTGCGCTTCATGCAGCAGACATGACATGTTGTACTTCTTATCGGCTACTCGTGTTCTGAGTTGCTGTAGTAACTGGCATCTTATGACCTTGCCATAAGGACTGCATGGAGCTGAACATACTGATGAACGGCTAGCAATGTATTAAACATGCATGGCATCCAAGCGACCACTATATGTCTGAGGACTACAAGCCGTTCGTAGCCAGGCACTCGCACTGCACACGCAGTCTGCCTCACACGATACTACTACACAGAACTTCGGTATCTAAGCCCGCAAATACGAGACATCAAACACCACACTCCATTTTGCAAAAGATACCCATATTGTGTTCAGTGCACTTGGAGTATAAAGAAGTGCCGGAGTTCCATTGAGAGAAGACAACTTCAAGTACCTCGGAACCCGTGTCCTGGCAATTCTGATCATTTGGTATCTCGGACAGGCTACTTCCAACTNGAAATGTTTGCCATCAGTGCACGTGCTATAGTGCAAGTCAAGCCTCACTTCTCATCATATGCAGATCCGAACTTCGGTACGCAACACGCGCTACTCAGCACTAGGATACTTCGGCGATCTGATGTGTCAGAATGACATCTTTGAGGCATTTCGCAACCGTAGCATCAACGTGCCGAACATGGAAGAACTAATATCTCAATATCAAGGTCATGACATCAAGGTATCAGAACATCAAATATTGACGTTCCCGGGCTTTGGCCCATCATGGACAATAGCACTCTATATGAACTCATATGGCACATCCGGGCAAGTCGACATTCAATACATGATGCACGATATCAGGTACTCCACACCAAAGCAGGTACATCGCTCTCATAGAGCGGACTTTCTGATAACCATGTCACCTACCCAATCGGCCCACCAGTCTATAATAATACCTGCACATGAGCCCACACATCAATATGATAAATATGTCACCACCCTCTCGGCACACCTGTCTAGATGCAATAATACCTGTACATGGACCCACACGTCTATATGATTCAACACACTGACACTCACCCTCACGTGACCAGCCGAGAACAGTAAGAACACCTCCGACAGTTGGCCTTCATAATTATGATCTAGATATTCAACTCAAGCCCGCGCGCGCAACCACATCTCGTGTCCAGTATAGGTGTGGGATGCTCTTTCATTCGTCTAGATTTTGTTCCTACTAGCCTCCTAATGCTGGTATCCGACGAACATATCCAAGCTGCATCTTCCGCAGTTGCATAAGCTTCCGTACACCAAAATTGAGGAGCCCCATGAGATTTGGCTGGGAAGCACGATTGTCAACCGCAGCCAACGTGCTTCCCCAGTTTAGTCCAGTTCAGGCTAGATATACGTCTATGCACTTCGTCGACACAGCGTTTCTTTTCCCCTCCCACCCCTCCCTCGTTCATCGTGTGGCAGCAGCCTCGCTAAACTACTCAGAATCACAATCCCAACATCACCATGGGCCCTGAAGGGGCAAGCTAGCCAAACATAAGGAGGCAACCCACCCGCCCACGCAGCTCACTTTCTTCCCATAGGCTAGGTCCCTTCGCGTCCGGGAGGCGCTGCGCGTCTTCGCCTGAAAACCTTCCCAATTTTCTCACTTAATTTAACTCATGTGTAAACGTAGCATGCGCACGTTGATGCACTTCATATATCATTGTCATATCATGACTCATGCGCTGACAGTACTGACAACCGCTGACAGTGACCTCAGGCGACCAGGAAGTCGTAATGCAAATTGCGTGATGTCTAATCGCAAGCTACGGGAGACCAATTGCCAGAAGACTATTCTGTCAATGGCACAAAGGGCTTCAATCGATATTCTGACATAAGCACCATGGACAGCAATTTCGCGAAAGCCGGCGCGTGTATAGGTGGAGGATGCCATACTCTTCAATTTTGCCCTCCAAGGACTGCCACTACCAGACGTGCCAATACACGCTACATCTTCCTCGGTTCTATCACAGCTTCCCTATACCCAACTCAAGGGACACAATAATTATTGGCTTGAACACACGATGGTCGGTCGCAGCCAACCAAACTGCTTTCCGATTCAGTCCACCTCAAGTCGGATATGCGGCAGAGAATTGCTCTGGATACCAACCTTTCATCCTCGTCTTTTTCTCCCTTGACTTTGATGTCTGAGATCAAATCGTATCTACGAACTCCTGGCCCTCCTCCTCCGTCGACCAACTCACTGGTCCTATTTCCAACCCGAACGGCGTTCCTCGACTCGCTTGTAACAGATCCATTTAGCGGTCTTTGTCAATGGAAATTGGCCCACAGAACGGATTCCTGTGTGAGCTATCTTATCGCATATACTCTATGAACACCTTCCGTGCTCATGTTCCCCCTTGTCCCTTCGCAGATGTTACAGACTGCCCACTTTTTGGTCCGAATATTCAATGAACCCATCCATCGCGCAGGATCCTATAATATAATACTCTGTCCTCAATAGGATATGAGAACGTATTATGTCAATTCGCGCTTCACCTGTTCTCAGGCCCAATACCTTTCTACTGCTCTCATCTGCTGCGCCAGATATGGGGGATGTTCAAAAACATTGGATCATTGCTCGCAAAATATGCTAAGTCTGCCCGGAGATATCGATCATTACTTAAATCATGTCAGACTTGTAACCAGACTGATTATGCGCCAATTTGAGATGGTGAGATTTCTACACCACCCGAGCTTCCGTGATAGTACTATGCGCCAGGCTGGTCACGAGCTTAATCTTATGCACCACACACAGAGAGCTCAGCGGTCGTAAAGGGTGCCGCTCGACCATTAATCAGTCAACGCAAGAAAGAAAAACCCAGCTGCTTAAGCTTCCTGCCCCCCTCGCAGAATATTGGAGAACAATGATACCCTGAAGTAGCCATGGAACAAGAGTAGATTGTGATGCCATTTGCGGCAGATCAGTGGGCCACACTTTGTCCTCCTGGCAGTGCAATTATAAGTACTTGACACGTAAATCGCCAAGAACAATGTGCCATATCAAAGATCCCCAATAATATTTTGATGCTGTTGTCAAGGCTCGCGGAATGAAAACTGGGATTACGACTTGCTGACACTTGTGTGATACATCACTGCCGGAGTTTGAATTGATGGCTGGAAGTACAAGCGTAATTGCGGTACCCGTGCTCACATCATTGTCACGACTTTCTAGCTATCAAAGACCTTGCAATACCCGATCAATGATTATATTATTATGATACAGCACTATAGTGCCGACTAGACATAAATATTATTGAACGCGTCACAGCCATGATCAAGCCGATCTAAGCAAGATGTTGGCTTATTAGTATCGATATCCAGTATTCAACTATGTGCAGAGCCAACCCCTATCATCATCATCAAGCATCGTGGGATGACATCGGCAGCGAACATGACGAACCTTCATTCACCCCAGCATTCAATGTTGTTCCATGCGTTTCTGAATCAAAAGACACCACGCTTTGGTTGAACTGGTAAAAAACATTAATTGTGCAGGGGCTAGGAGACGGCGCTCTGCTTTGTGAGGACGATGGTCTGACTGAGATATCAAGGAATCTGTTGAGTTATATCATGGGTGAGGTTTTGAAAAACATACTAGTGGCACCATCATCATCATCATCATCATCAACTGCTTCTTCTTCGTCTGCCTCTCTAGCTCTTGCTATTCGACCAAGTGCCGCAAAGACCTCTTGTTCTTCTTGTTCATTATGTATATCCACATTAAGGCCTCGGATGGTTTCGTTCGGAGGGAGATCGGCGACTAAGCCACCACATGTGAAATATGGACGAAGAGAAAGAACAGCCACACTGACCTGAAAGACTGCCTTTGTAGACAGAAGTGTGCTTAGTATTCTGTTATAGAATGCGAAGATTATACATACTTTCTACCACATCACGCGGACTCTCCTCACAAACAGAAGCTTGGCCTTGTGCGGACGCCTCAGGGTTCCCAAATACTAGCCAACAGATTGGAGTGAATAAGAAGAACTTGTCCTGTCGTTCTGACATACCAAGGGTATCAACATTTTCTGGCAGCAATCGTCTGACCAGGTCGTCCGATGTCCTCTGAATTATTATTCAACCGCAATTCTAAGACGCATGTTGGTGACTAGTTGACTTACTCTGATACCCGTATAAGCCCGATACGTGACCTGAAGAAACCGCTCGGCATCCGACTTGCGGACGAAAAGCTTTACGATGAATTTGCGGAAAAATGTCTTCCGCGTCTGAAGTTGGTCTCTAAGTTCTACCGCTCTGTGGAGACGGTGAGTAGGACCTTTGGGTTAGGTAAAAATGCCTACTGGTCATATTGTTCCTTGCCGGCGGAGTAAGCTTGATTGTAGGTGGCTTTATCATCTGGTGAGAGACGATCGTGTTCCAATAAGTCGGCCAACTCTTGAAGGGTTGCCAGCGATAATTGTAGATAAATCTCGCCCTGTTCAAAATCTCTCCCGCCATTCACCTGGACATGGGTCACGACCGAGTTCTTTGGAAGTTGGCTCGCAGGCCCGAAGTTCGCGGCTATCTGAACTGTTGTCCTAACCTTTGGGGGACGCATGGGATGTTGCTAAAATCGACGGCGCAATCTGTCTGATTTCCTTGATTATATACAGTGACCTGTGCGGGCGATTGATGATGGCAAGCCAAGAGGACAACGATAACAAGCTCGTTTCCTTTGCAGGATAATTTTGCGAATACTATAAATCTGATGTAGGCTTGAGCCTGAAGGCGATGAAAAATTGTGTAATCCTCAAGATTGAACAATACAACAGATTTTGTCATTCTTCGGGTAAAGGTTACCTATATCAGGGTACTTTGCAACGTATACTCAGCTGGATTTGGATTGTTGAGAAGGAACTTGGCATGGGGTCATGGTCGACTCACGTTGGCCAACCTGCTATTATATAATCAAGCAGTAAGTTTGGTTCTGAAGTCCGCGAAGTGCCGGGGTCCAAATCACCATGTGGGTCCGTGTTTGTTCTCTATATGTAGCTTTAACAACCACCACTACTCAGGCAGTTTTTTGAGGATGACCTCGACCTCCGCTGCTCATCCCCATCTTTCTGAATATGAGATTTGGTGGAGCAGCCACTACAACTTCCTCAAAGAAAAGGGTTATAAGCTACGAAGTCGCTACAGTCCAGATTGGGTCCCTTCTTGGACGAACACCAACAAAATTCGCATAAACTGCGAGGATGGAATTGTGCCACCAGTAGGTGCTTCGATAATAGTAGTGTCCATCAATTACCATGCATCCTTTAGCACTATCTTGTGCTAGATGCACGACGCATTCAAGACGGCGCTCGCGTATCACTTAAACGTATAGACGTATCCCGTCACCCTTATGAGATAGAAATCGGTCGCTTTTTCTCTTCCCCTCCGCTTAGCATTGACCCAGCCAACCATTGCGTGCCATTTTACGATGTTTTGGAGGTGCCCAACGACGATCATACTGTGATAATTGTCATGCCGTTACTTCGAGACATCATGCATCCCTCTTTTGACACAGTTGGAGAAGTGGTCGATTGCGTTCACCAGCTTTTTGAGGTATGTTTCTAATTTTCCAATTCATGATGTCTTCTTTCTTATTCTTGAAGGGGCTGCGCTTCATGCACAGGCATCACGTTGCTCACCGGTATGTATCCGAGTTAGTTGGATGACTTGTCTCATGACACGGACATAGTGACTGCATGCAGCAGAATATACTAATGGAAGGCTGCATGTTCATAGATGCATGGCATCCAAGCGAACAATATATGTCGGAGGACCTCTCACGCCCAGCTAGGCATCGCACGCGCATGCGGTCGCCACCACGATACTACTACATAGACTTTGGTATCTCCCGCAAATACGAGGCATCCAATACCAACCCATTGGAAGACCCCATATTTGGTGGGGATAAAGAAGTACCTGAATTCAAGGAAGACAGTTCTAAACCTCGGAATCCTTTCCCAACTGATGTTTGGTATCTTGGGCACGCCATCCAGGAAACGTTTCTCGATGTAAAGTGCAACAGTGGCTTCTCGTTTTTCATACTCTAATTTGCACAAAACAGCGCTACTCAGGTGTAGATTTCCTGGGGAGTCTAGTATCAGATATGATGCAATCGGATCCAGCACAACGTCCGAACATGGACGAAGTTTTTTCTCGATTCCAAGTTATACGTCAGGGCTTCAGCAACTGGAAACTACGTTCCCGGGTGGCCCCTGATGGCGAGAGATATCTTTTTAATTTCGTAGCCCATTGGGCACGTCGCATTCAGTACATAGTACGCAGGATTCCCCCAACCCATACCTCGCTGTCATAGAGTGGACCTCTTTGTAACCAGTCTCCTGCAATGCACAAGTTTTCTGCCCCTGAGTCTTTACATTTCTAGAAGCATGAGGTGTTATGCTGACTCCACGCTACATACTTGACTGCATAGCGTCAGATGCAGTCGTCTATCAAGGTGCTTACTCAGTTACTGCCATTCCCATTAATATTACACTTACAACGACATCACGTGAAAATTCAGGACAGCAGTACTTGCAACGACTGTCTTCAAAGAGTTACTAGTTTGACTACGGGAGACCACATCAGCTCCGACATCATGATGGGCTTTCGTGATTATGATTCGATTACTAACAACATCGAAACGCAAGACATTCGACTGAAGCCTGCGTGTGCAATAATAAGTGCGCACACTCCGTGTCTAGCCGTGTCTAGTATAGGCGGAGGATGCTATTTCGTTCGTCTATTTCGTCCCTACTGGTCTTTTGCCCTCCAAGCTGCATCTTCTGTAGTGGCATCAGAACTCCCCTTCAGAGAGACTCTATGAGAATTGGCACGACAACACGACTGTCAATCATAGTCAAACCCAATTCAGTCCACCTTAGGACGATCTGGATAACGTCATTTTTCTTGGATGTTCGGAATCACAGTTCATCGATATTCATCCACGAACCTTGGTTCTCCCCTTCCGTCGACCAACTCACTAATCCGATTTCCAACTCGAGCGGCATCCCTCGACTCGGACTCGCTTGTAGACACTCCATTGGATCTACCTATTTTTGTCACTGGAAATTGGTGCCAATCACAAAGGTCTATATCAGCTATGTTGCGAACGCTTCTACGTCTGCCGAGCGAGCTCGAACCACGGAACCAGTGTGCTATTGCGCCTAGCACTAGAAAATCGCCATTGTTTAAAGGGTCGCACAAGGTGGAATTCATGGGTGGTTCTCAGATGTGGTACGGGGGCGTAAATCAAAAGCCAGAGCTATCGGGTGTGCCGCTATCACTATGCGGGCACTCTTACCCCATGAGAGACAGGGAATCAATGAAAGATCAAGAGTGTGTACCTCATTTTAAGGTTGGGTCGGGGATATTATCGATGTGCGTTTTGTGCAACTTTTGCCAGTAATGCCATTGTCAAGGTCAGCGAATGAAAAGTAGGACGAAATTTACAATTACCCAGCTCGTTCCAGGAACCCTCAGGCCTCAGGAGCGCAATTCGTATTCAAGTCCGTGCAGACGATGTTATTGCGACTCATACTAGGACAACATTTGGGATCTTGTCCAGACGCTATGACAGTCACACATCTCTGACAGAGGTAGAGTAAATCCACACTTCTTATACGTATAATACTGATGCAACAGGGAAGTTGCATAGATTACGTGCACAGGTTGGTGAAGCTGAACTAAAGTAGGCATTATAAAAGCTCGATGATCTCGACCGTTAACGCATTCCTACATGTACAATCGTCCGGCGTTTCCCTCGCCGTGTGCGGATTTGCCGGTGCCAATAGCAGGTTACCAACCCCTCCATCATGCATCAATGCGCATGTCTAGATCTTTGATATCGGTCTACGATAGCAGTGCCTGCATATAGATCATCAATAAAAGCATAGCCTAGCACATACATACAGGTCACTGGTGCCGGTGATTGATCACAAGTACAATCTCAGAAATGTCTTTACCACTGACTCGACCCACTTGGACTCCTGCACAAGCATCGGCTCTTCATGGCATTCGCACCACAATCGGTGCTTTTAAGCCTACGTTTGGCAAGGCCGAATCGCTCGCTGAGCGCGCACAGGCGCCCAGTGAAGGAGTCCCTGAAGGAATTCACATCTCTTGTGAACTAGCTCCGCCATCCTCTCAGAT
>JRHT02000497.1:0-11633 GCA_011800875.2 Suillus brevipes Sb2 | reverse complement strand
GTGCGACGTAGACGCGTTTTTATCCTTATGTTGGACGACAACGCTCAGCGATTAGTCAGGAGTTAGAACTGTATGTACAGTCTGTGAGTACTTAGTTGGTATGGCTCCGACCACTCATCCTTAACACGTTTCGTTTAAAAAGTACGAGTGAGTAGAGACCAAGACATTGTAGGGGTAGCTGTTGGGTTGAGAAGAACCTTCCGGGACGTCGTTCGCGTCCACGTATATCGTAGCAACAAACGCGAATGTCTGTGTCGACCACAGTTTCGGCGTTGTTGAACTTACAGATCCTACATCGTTGCGTAGCACGCTATATCATACCACACCTCATTATTAGGACCTCCCCGTTTGTCACAAGACCCACCCTGAAGTGCCACCCAATCCCTTCTTGTATGATAAACAACTCCGGGATAAACGTACGGTCGTCTGGTGTTTACACTAGTAACTGTCGTTGGTATGCCTAAAATTGGGACGGAACGTACTCTGGCATGGCATCTGCCATCCTTAGAGGTAAAACTACTCGTTGATTACCATAATCGAGAGCGCCGTGGCAAAGTGCCTGGATATATAAATAAAGGGCGTCGTGCTGTATGTCACTAGTGATTTGGGCCGCTTTGACCAGCAAAGCCCCCGCTAAAATGTAGGAACGGAACTCTTTTTTTCGGCCCCACCTCGATAGTGGTCGGCCACAACTACCATAAAGCGCCTTGTTATAAACGGTTCATGAAAGCAAACGACCGACGACTACAAACTGGACACTATCAACGGCCGACGGGCTGACAGTGGTGTTGTTCTTTAGGCGGCGGGATACTAAGAGACGTCACCTTCGGTTGAGAATTTGTACACGCTCTGACATAAGAGAGTAGTGCCGCCGATCTTTCGAGTCTAAGGCAAGCTGACCTAACGCAGAACAGGTTGGGAGTTTCGAAAACAGTAAGTTCGGATATAGTGCTAGTTAATATGCAGCTTTCACGAAGTCAGCGTATGATAACAAAGGTTCAGTTGCATATAACTCATAAACAAGAAGATTATAGGGTTAACGAGTTAACCATAAATCTTCGTTCGTGGTGGTAGAGCCAGACATAACACGTAGTTGGCGTGACGTGGTTGCACCGTGGACTTTATGCTGAGTGACAGCGTTGAACGAGGGTTTGAAGTAAATTACATCTGTGTACAAATGGTAAACACGGATGGTGTGGCCACTCAAAACTTCTTTATGACCTACGCCCGATGAATATGAGTCACAGCAGCAGCTTTCGGTAGACTGTATTAAGTGGTCGCGTCGTTAGACGTCCGCATAACGTTTTAAAGACCGTACGTGACTGTCTGTGTCTGTATCAGTTTCATCGTTACTGCCGCTACTGCTTCCTCTTTGCGTACCGCTCTATACTGTGTCCTAGTTATTTACACCCACCCGTGTCATCCTTATGACGACGAAATATAGGACTGTATGAACGTACGGTCACCAAACGGTCGTCTGGAGTGTAAATGAATGAGACAGTGGCTATAATGTACTCGCATCCTTAAACGTGCGACGGCACGAGACCTCAACTTACAGGAGTGGCACCTTAGAGTTTCGAGAGTGTCGGTCCCAGCGGTCGCCCATACCAACTGTTCCATGCGGAGATTAACTGGTGTAACAAAAGACTATAAAAGAACAGAACAGCTGGTTCCCCGTTTGGCAGAGTTTAAGGGCAATCATGTTCAGTGTTGCGATTGTACGTTACAATCATAAATCGGTTAATGTGCGATACAAAGTAGTTTGTTGCTGATTGCCCGTTCAAATAAAGCTTATAAAAGAGCGTTGGGCAGATGCACTAGTAGGTCACGTGGGGCATCGTGAAAATATGCTGCGCCACTGCTGCGACTGCTGCGGTGCTCTCAAACAATGCATATTATTATCAACTGGTCTACACATGCTGCTAGCTACTTGGACCTCTCGAGATCTCAGTGTCTTCCGAACGAGTTAAATGGTTTGTCACATTGAAATTCATTTCAGTTACAAAGTGATTTTACTCTCTTATAATTGGGTGACTGCACAGTCGCGGCCATCATCACTTCAAGCCGCATTCTGTGTCACCTTTCTTCGTTTCTTAGGTTTCCCACTACTGGCATGGTATTTTGGCTGCTCTCGCTTTCGAGGTCGTGGCGCGTGTTGGCTACTAGAAATCAGAATCTCGTTTGTGCTTGCAGCCACATTTTCGCTGTCACTGAAGTCTGGCTCGCACTAATGAGATTGTCAGCTAGAACCGTTTGGAAAGTTAGCAAGCACAACACCTCAAGCTCATTTTCATCATAATCAGCATCTTCATTGTGATCATTGTGGTTCCAGTAAGATGGAAGCCCAGCATATGGGTCCCAACCATCTTGATGGTTCCCAGCATCCAGGCCCCACTGATAGTTTCCCGCAGAACCTGACTGAGCCGACTTCTCGAACAGACGCTGTTAGCCAGGATCCGCCTCTAATGTGCTGCGCTTGTTGTATGCGAGCACGATGCTGAGTGCGTGAGCAAATGGCGCGCAGCCTTTCTTGTCAGCCTCGCATGCGGAAGATTGGAAGACATGAACTCACAGAATTAAACATCTTGCTAGTAGTACTAGTTAATACTGCATAATCTTGAGGATGAAGGGACACGGAATGAGGCGAGATGACACAAATTGATCGGTAACGAAAAATCAGCTTGATTGCAAATTGAATAGACTACTAACAGATGCTTGACATACTATGTGCACCTGTCGCGGTCGTCGCGGTCATCATCTTTCCATATATGGGCAGTGCTGCGACATTGTGACCGCGACGACTGCGACACGCCCGCGACAACTTGAGGGTGCTGCGACACTAGTCAACATTTATTAAGTCATTACTTGCAATTTGGCAGCGTCAAAAATGGTCATTGTGCGCATCATATTGTAGACTCTAATTATGATACATACTTTGGTTGGATTTGACGCAGAGTCCAGAGCATGTGGTCAGCAATAAGCAAGTTGTGTTTGATTAGTATATGGCATGGGCCGAATGCTGGGGCCACGCAGGTGCGAGCTCCACCTATTTACACTGTTCGCCACCCGGTTACACCAAAGGCAGTTACTAGGTGAGGAGGGTAGAGCTGCGAGCACCGCGCTTAGTAGTCCTCGCAAAGATGGTCGAGAAAGGCTGTGGGAAATTTAGTGTGTATCGCGGCAACAACCGCAGCAGTCGCAGCAGTGGCGCAGCATTTTCCTTGTGCCCGGTCACGTGGGCTGAAACTGATATGGTGCTCTGAGCTCATTCAATTTAGTTGCTGCGAGAATTCGCTGACCCACTGGCATGTCTCATAGGGCCCATATTCTCCTTCAACGATGACACAACCAGCAGTTCATAGTGCTCAACTTATGACATGGGCTACTGCTCATAATCTTGCTTTTGACGTCCAATCTTCACAATCAAGGGATTGCGTGAGTATTTGTAAGCTACCAGTCTAGCTGCCGAATCGAATTAGATATTACTTGACCGCACGGCGATTTTGGGATGGCCGCTGAATCATCCGCTAGACAACACAAAAGTCAGATTTCATTCGTTAAAAAGATAATTCGCAAACTCTGACACAAGAGGATATTGACGTATGCCATGTGCAATACGAACCACGGCTTGTCGGAGTTGTCAGAAGGAATGCTACCTCGTATATATACCCTCTTCGTTATGGTTCATCTCTCTCCTCAGTCCGTTCTAACACGACTGAGGGTGAGTCGCTTCTCGTCATTCCGCCGTACTTAGATAACTAACAGTTTGTACGTACAGACTGACAGTGTCTAGGTACATATAATATCAGTCCGTTCTAACACGACTGAGGACTGACAGTGTCTAGATTTAACAGGTTATGAGCCCTGCTCACTCATAAACGAGCGAGCGGAACCTTCTAGACCCAGTCGCTTCGAAAAGAAGCAAGTTACGAACTCGCACGTCATCGGCGTGCCATCATCGTTCATCGGCGTACCTCGACATATCCATTTGTCGTTCTCCGATTCCCCTATCGGGCAGGAAGCACTCCTAACTGAGGATTGTGCGCACGTCCCCGACTATATAAGCAGGCATAAACTCCCGTTTTGCCGCCCGTCGTCTTTCTTGCCCCTTGTTCTTGAACCACTACCACTGGTAATGTCAAGGGCCAACAAACCGCAACTCCATACTCGTTCCAAGAGCTCTCTGACGTCCACGTCTTCACCTACTGCCACCATGCCGTCTTCTATCACCGTTATCACCCTTAGCCAGACCGATCTCGAGAAGATCGAGATCCTCGATCGCAGCCAGAACAACTGGGGGGTTTGGTCTGATAAGTTACAGAACTACTTACTTCTTAAACACGGCGGTGGATACCTCCTCGGCGTCATCACACGCCCTGACCCTGTCACCGACTTTGCTGGAGCGGGAACCTGGGATCTCAACAATCTCTGTGTTATCGCAGCATTACGCACCCGCTCTAGCTCCGAGGAACAGGAGTTCTTACGCCCCTTCACCAACGCGTTCTCAGCGTGGACTGCTCTGAAAGCTCGCCATGAGAAGGTTGGGCCCATCGCGCAGATCCTCCTTATCCAACAAGCACTCGCAGTTCGCTATCGTCGTACTGAACGACTCTCCGTCACTAGCACCCAACTCAGTGACGTCGTCAGGCGCATATACGCGATCGGACTTCCCAAAGAGGACGACTTCCTTACAATCATGATGCTCAACGCTATGACGGACGACCTTCCTCACGTCCGTAACCATATCGCGGACGCCCTCGCCACCAGTACTTCCACCTCCCCATACGGACCTAGCAATATTCGCTCCCGTCTCGACGTTGAACAACAGCTACTCGACTCCGAGAAGCTCAAGAGTTCGTCTGAGGTGGCAATGGTAGCTTCGGGCAAAGGTAACCGTCGCGACGCTCGCCCTGGCAAAGTCTGCTCTGAGTGTAACACGGCGGGTCACTCCTCTTGCTGCAAGACCTGTAGCAGCTGGGGACATGTCGCCAAGGAATGCTTCGCTAGAGGTGGAGCTATGGAGGGTAAGCGAGACGAAGTTCTTGCGCGCAAACGCGCTGCACGCGATGCCGCAGCAGCCAAGGGGGGGTTGTTCACTAAACCGTCTCCTAAGGCTGCTGCCACTGGCAAACCTGGCGGACTCCGTTATGACCAAGGCGGACGCGCGTATCTCCTTGATGGGGAGACTGGTGAAGCCATATATATGGCGACATCCTCCACTACCTCCACTGCCTCCTCTACTACCCCCGTCTCTCAAGAGTTCGCCGGACTCGCATACGATCCTCTCCCGTCTGCCCACATCGAATCCTTGCCGGGTTCTGATGACGAAGAGTATAACGCTCTCTTCGCTGCCGTTGGCGACTTACATGCGAGTATTGATTGGCGTGAACACACTCAGGACGTGGACTTCGCGGGAATAACCTACAAGGCTCCCAACCAACGTCACCGTACCATCATTGACCCATCTGTTGTGCCGTTCTTCCTCGACAGCGGAGCGTCTGTTCATATCAGCAACGTTGAGTCTGATTTTTACTCTTTGCGTCCCGTCCCGCCTCGTTCCGTCAGCGGTATTGGCAGTTCCTCCATCCAGGCTATTGGGGTCGGCTCTATTCGCCTCATCATTGCCAAAGGCATCCACCTTACCATTGACAACGTGCTCTTTATCCCTACTGCAACTGTCCGTCTCGTCTCCGTCTCTGCGATCTGCTCTGCTCATAGGTGCATCCTGTCTTTGACAAGTCTTCTTGCTGGATTCAGGCTCGGAACGGCACACGTATGCTTACTGGCAACCTCACCTCTCGCCGTCTCTACGCCTTATCCGGCGGCCAGCTTTCAGCCGACCATGCCTTCCTTGCACAGCGTCAGCCCACCCTCGAGTCCTGGCACCGTCGCTTGGGCCACGCCCATTACCGTGCCGTATACGATCTTGCACGCTCAGGCAATGCAACTGGTATGCCGATTGATCTCTCTACTCAACCTCCCATTTGTGACGCCTGTGTCCTTGGCAAACAGACCAAGACTAGCGTTTCGAAGGTCCGGGTGGGGGAAAAGGCATCACGGAAGCTTGGTATTGTACACGTGGACTTGATGGAGCACCCAGATACATTGTCTGCCGCAGGGAATAAGTACGTTATGGACATCATCGATGATTTTTCCTCCTATGCATGGTCAATTCCTCTCGCATCGAAAAGTGACGCCTTTCCAGCCCTTCTCGCATGGGAACGAGCTCGCGAGCTTGAAACTGGCCTTAAGATCGGCATTTATCGGTCAGACAATGGAGAACTCAAGTCCGAATCAATGCGTCAATGGCTCCTCACACGCGGGACACAACACCAATTCACCGCGCCATATACCTCAGCTCAAAATGGGCGAGTAGAACGTCTTCACCGCACTCTGATGGGTAAGGCACGCGCAATGCGTTCCGCATGTTCCGTTCCACCTAATCGTTGGGACGAATTCGTGCTAACGGCTTGTTACTTGTCTAATCGCACACCCGTTGTCTCACAGTCGGGGCATACACCTTTTGAGCGTTGGTACTCGCGCAAACCTGACCTTAGCCATTTACGTGAAATTGGTTGCCGGGCCTTCGTCCTCATTCAGAATTGACACAATCCCAAGATATATGATCGGTCTGTTGAATGTGTATTGATTGGATATTCACTTGACTCCAAGGCATACCGCTGCTATCATCGTGAAACTCACAAAGTATTTGTATCCTACCACGTATCTTTCATTGAATCTCACCATGCTAGCGCCCTTCCACTACATCCTGGAGTCGTTCTACCCAATCCTGCCATCCCTTCCGTGCCAACGCCTCCTTCTCAACGAGCTACTGTCGAAGACGCGCCTGAAGAACCCGATCCCCTTCCTCTACCGCGACGTTCAGCTCGGGTTCCCATCCCCTCTGAACGGATACGTGCGTCAAAGGATCTACCCTATACCACCACTACTCAACGAGCCGTCATTGAGTCCATGGCTGCAGCTGACCGTCTTCGCGCGCTCAAATCTCCACCCACAGCCTTACCAGACGAAGCTACTTTAGCGGCCATGGTATCTGAACATGACTTAGCTCACCTCGCTGAACTCTTTGCAGCCATGCCTGATCATCTCGATAATGAGCATCCTGACGACCCGTCTACCTACGCTGAAGCAATGGCTTCCCCTGACGCTGCCTCGTGGACTCAAGCGCTGCAGGAGGAGTTCAAATCATTGAAGGATCTCGGTGTGTACAAGCTAATCCCACGTACTTCTGTGCCAAAAGGTCGCAAAATCATGCGTGGGCGCCCTGTATTTAAGCTCAAACGTGATCAGCATGGCGCAGCAGCTCGGTTCAAGGCTCGGTACGTCTGTCGCGGTTACACCGCAGTCTGGGGACAAGACTATACTAAGACCTCCGCACCCACGGCTCGCCTCGAGTCATTCCGCGTCCTTGCCCATCTCGGAGCTGCCCTTGACTGGGAGATCGACCAGCTGGATATCAAGACAGCGTTCTTATATGGCCTACTCGACCCTGACGAAGTCTGCTACATGGAGCAGCCTGAGGGATTCGTTGAGGCCGGCTTTGAGGACCATGTCTGGGAACTTCAGCGCGGGCTCTACGGTATGAAGCAGGGTGGCCTTGTGTGGAATCGAACGATGAATCAAGCTATGCTAACGTGGGGATTTACGCGTCTGAAATGCGAACATTGTATCTACTACCGCCGCACTGACGCTGGTATCCTTCTCGTCGCGATCCACGTGGACGATTTTTTCACCATCGGAAGCTCGAAAAGTGTCATCACCGATTTCAAATCACAGCTACGCACCAAATGGACAGTTTCTGACCTCGGAGAAGCACGATTTTGTCTCGGCATTGCTCTCGAACGCGATCGATCCACTCGCACCATCAACCTCTCACAAACTGCGCTCATCGATCGGGTGGTCAAGCAATTCGGTCTTAAAGACGCTGTGCCCGTATCTACGCCTATGGAACCCGGTCTCCAGCTCTCTCGCAAACACCATGCACCCACTACCTCCGACGAAAAGACCCTCATGGCGCGCACACCTTATCGATCACTGGTCGGCTCACTCATGTACCTCGCTATCGGCACGCGCCCAGATATAGCCTACGCAGTACAGCAACTTTGTAAGTTTCTAGACTGCTATGGCCCAGTCCACTGGGAAGCTGCCAAACGCGTTGTGCGTTACCTTAAGGGTACTCGTGACACCGCCCTCGTCCTTGGGGGAGACCACCCCGCCCGACTCATTGGCTACACCGACAGTGATCTTGCAAGCTGTGTCGATACGCGCAGGTCCGTCAGCGGTTATTGTTGCACCTTGGGTAGCGGTATGGTCACATGGAGTGCGAGGCAACAAAAGACGGTATCTTTGTCTACATGCGAAGCTGAATATGTCGCCGCGTCAGAGGCAGCCTCCGAGCTCAAATGGTTACGAACACTTCTTAGCGAACTCGAGTTCCCCCAGCTCTCCGCAACACCTCTTCTCTGCGATAACAATGGCAGCATTGTGCTCACCGAAGATTCCTCTTTCCACGCACGCGTCAAACAAATAGACATTAAACATCATTCCATTCGCCAACACGTTTCAGAAGGTCGTCTCAAACTGCACTACGTTCGCTCGAAAGACAATACTGCCGACATTTTCACTAAACCATTACCTCGCAAAGATTTCGAACGCCTTCGCGCATGCCTCGGCCTCAGGTGATCAATCGAGGAGGAGTTTGTTTCTTCCGTGGTTCGCATCGAGGAGGAGTATTGACGTATGCCATGTGCAATACGAACCACGGCTTGTCGGAGTTGTCAGAAGGAATGCTACCTCGTATATATACCCTTTTCGTTATGGTTCATCTCTCTCCTCAGTCCGTTCTAACACGACTGAGGGTGAGTCGCTTCTCGTCATTCCGCCGTACTTAGATAACTAACAGTTTGTACGTACAGACTGACAGTGTCTAGGTACATATAATATCAGTCCGTTCTAACACGACTGAGGACTGACAGTGTCTAGATTTAACACAGACTAACAATCTCGTATGCTGATTGATAGTCTGCACAAGAACCCCGACCTAGACTTCGCTGGTCACATCACAAGGTAAAAATTATTGTGATTGCTCTCACTATTACTCATTTTTTGATCATCGAAGGTGCCATCAAACTAGAAACGCAGCGGTTGTTGTCCTTTATCTCGAATATAGCTAGAAGGTCATCGTGAATGACGATCATTGGATTCATGCCCTCCAAGAAGCCATTGAATCAGGCGCCACGATATTCCATCCTGGACATTGGCTGGTCGAAGTGATACCATCACGTAGGTCCTCCATTCCTTTTCTGAGTCATTGTAAACTAAGCTAGTTAACCTTCCAACTACAGTTAGCCCAAGATCATAAGTAGCGCGGTGATTACATGATTACTTCGTATTGAGGGAATTCTAACGGCCAGCCGCATCTGCACTTTTTCTCGTCAGCAGCCCATATGAATCTCATCCACTATCGTCAGAGTAGCCTATCGACTGGGACAGATCGTTTGCATCATCCTAATCCCATCGTTGTTGGTATCCTTTGCACGATCTACTAGCCACTTTGTCCCATCTGTAATGGGTATGCATGGCGTGCGCCCGTATATGGAAGTGCGTAGACTGCATGTTAGCGTTGTAACTTACTCATTGCCGTAACAGGATCTTGGTGAACCAGAAAGTTTTAGCTAGCCACCGTTGGTCGACAGACAACGAAAATTATCAGTAGACGCATGCAACATTCATTGCGAGTCGAATATAGATTGCTGCCTTGGTCAGACATGTGTGTCGGTTTACATCCCCAGCAGTGTGAGTAGCAGCTCGCACATCAGGAAAAATTCAAAATGCTGTAGCCCGGGTGACAGCTATATAGCGCTATGTAGGCACAGTAGCACTATGTAGGCACACCTTACACTACATTGACCTATATAGCGCTAATTGACCTATATAGTGCTATATAGTCTAAAGCCACACTACATGTGGCTACATAGTCACCAAGTGCTACAGGTAGCTACAGGAGCTACCACTGCGGCTACAGGCAGCTACAGGTGCACCCATAGTACATATGTGACACATTGAGGAAAATTAAGGAAACATCAGTCATATTACTTGCGTGCCTGAACTTTCTTGAACACACCACTTCGTAGTATTTTGCTTATAACTCATTAGGATCTTAACCAAAAAATGTCATGAGACTATGGAAAGACTACCCTTGACAAGGGCTATAACTTTGATTTTCTTCGAAAAAATTGCCAAGGTCTACCATAGTCACTCCTTATCAAAATCTGTATTTTATTCTAAGTCCAATGGATATGGTATATATATTAGTTGCTGTCTTTATATGTACAAGGTCCTGTAGTCTAGTGGTTAGTGTTGCTCAAAATTGTGTGAACTAATCAGGAGATCTCAGGTTCGAACCGAGTCAGTGGCAGAAAATAAAGTGGCCCAATTATGTAATCATTTTTGTGGATCACCTGTAGTAGACCTCCGAGGAACTACAGTCTACTACTGTAGCACTACCCGAATCTACATAGCACTATATAGTACTACGTAGTACTACATAGTTGCCTCACATGCTATATAGAAGGGACTTAACTACCAAGCTACACGGTCTACCCTGGCTATATAGTACTATATAGTGACCGGAAATTTTCCTGATGCATCCAGTATTCCCTCGAGACTCACCGGTGTGTTAGGAACAATTTATTAACATTTGTAGTTAGCATTAAATCAAGTTTGAGTGGCAAGCCGCAACGGTGAGTCGTGTTTCAAATTTCAGGTGTCGCGTTGGTGCCGCAGTGTGGTTGATGCACGATACAGTAGTTCATTGCTGGTTTGACCGAGATGGCAGTGCCGCTTACTTCTGGACAGCCACTTGAGCAATAAAGGTATTAGAGGAATGAATACTCGATATACGTAATACGTATACGTTAACTTGGATACAAAGTGTGCGACTGAAGTACTACTTACGACCTACTATTGGTTTTGACATGGGCGTGAACGTCAAAAGCCTCCCGGGTTCGACAAGACGCATTCCAGTCGAATGGAATCTAAGCTTGCTATCTGCCGTGCTGAGGGAATACAGTCTCGCATGTGTTTAGGAGTTGGATTCCGGGTCGTAGTGACAGTCAGGCAGTCGGCGACTATCACAAGTCTGGCCCTTGGTCGACTCCAAAGAGAAAAATCAGCAGCCGGCAAGCGATTGTACTTGGCGAACATTGTCCCTCGAGACAGCATGATGATCAACACCGGCTAGCAACTGCTCCACCCCGGCTTTTGTTCTCAAGGTAAAAAATCGTCCCCGACACGACCAGTTTCGCGATCACCGTACGTCGTGCCACGGGAACTACATATATAGGTCGTGACACGGCGCCGTGGGAGCCAGTACCATGAGTCGTTCATAAAAGTTGAACATCCTACGGATCTCATGCACGGCAGGTCATAAATTCGTATAGTTGTTGTCAATAATCAGATTTGAGGTCTGCTGGCATGCAAATAGCGTCTCTCCGAATAGTAAGTTCTACCCTAACCCACCGTAAAGTCCCACCCAGAACGCTGTTAACCCCTTCCGACTTATTACTCCACGCCATACTATATGGCACAATGCATTTCAACATCCTACACAT
>JRHT02000496.1:0-13614 GCA_011800875.2 Suillus brevipes Sb2 | reverse complement strand
TCAGAGATATGAGCCGAGGCTCTACGAATACAAGGCACGTGGCCGATGAGTCAGAGATAGGAGAAAAAGAATATAGGCGGCATGTTACTGTAACATTACCCCGTGTTTAGCGATGAAGTCACCGGCTTCAATTGTCCTGATTGTAGTAGTAGATGGGGTCGTCGCTGAAGTCGCTGGGGAAGCGTTCTTCGAACTCAGCTTGGTCCTCCTCGTGTTCTTTCTCCCATGCAACAACTTCTTCTTCGTCGACGTTAGCTTCCCAGATTGCAAGTCGCGTTGTAGAGACTCGCGTCTCGCTGAGCATGCATCATTGAATACTCCCAATTCCAAAGCACAAACTCGCAGCTGTGCATTCCCTAGCCATTGCCTTATAGAGCGCGGCGTTCCCGCGCACGCGTTTCCCACGCCTCATGCGCGCGCGCTTTCCCGCGCTTTTATCACCTTACCATCCAGCAGCATCCATCCATAGTTCAGCAAGTCTCACTGGTATGTATTTTCGCATTTTTATTCATTATGGTGCCATATTATAGCATGGACCCTTACTTACATATTCTGTTACATATTTCATACTCGGCTCGGCTTAGCCTCGCGTAGTGCGCTTAGCTAGATATATAGCTCCGCACTTTTTCGCATTTTTAGATATCACACTGCATCCCCTTGGTTGACCTCTCAGCATGTCCATAGCTAGACTTAGAAGCTATTAGCTGCACATTATTCCTATATTCATTAAGCCTTGATTGATTGCATTACACTTTTCCGCATTTCCGCGCTTTCGCGTTTTCCGCTCTTCGCGTCACGCGTTCCCACGCCCGCGCGCCTACAGCGCGCGACGTCCATTAGCTCCGCGCGTTTCTCAGCTTTCAAACGAGTCGCTGCGCGACCCGTGGATTTGTTTCCTTGCTTCCCCTTGGATCGAACGCGCTTGTCTATGCAAGCATAGCAGCCTAGGCTACGCAACTCGGTCATTATATCAGCTCCTTGTGTCCCCCCCATTTATCATCATTTTTCCCTGGAGTTGAGTTGATTGTTCTTCAGCGTGTAGAAGTCGGGTGCGTCATAGTCTTGTGGAGGGGGTTTACGAGGTGCATCCTGTTTTTCTCGAACTGGGAGCTTCTTACAGAAAGTGGATAGGTGTCCAGGTGCGTTTTTGTAGCAAACGCGGCACCAGTACTTTGCGCAGTTTCTGTGACGATGACTAATGACTTTGCAATGGCGGCAAATGAAGTTGTAGTCGGGGTTAACGGGGGTACGCGCTGGGAGAGATGTAGTTGGAGAGACTTTTACGGTCGTCTTGATTGGGGACGTGGATTTAGCGCTGATGCGAAGGCGTCGCTTTTGTTCTCTTCGTGCAACGCGTGCGTTGGGAGAAGGCGGGGTGGAATCGTCTGAAACAACGATAGGTGAAGTTTTAGTGCCAGACTCCAGATCAGAAGGGCTAACGGTAGCCTGATCTTCAATGGTAATGCGCGGAGTTGCGGGAGGAAGGATTGGTTTAGGAGTCTCTGATGGAGACGTGCTGGGAATGCGAATGTATTCATCAAGACAATGAGGGGATGGCGGTCTGGCAACTTCAGTAGTCGTTCTTTCATGTACGACTTGTATAGCCTGCAGAATATCTCCTTTGATATTGCTAGGCAGGAGCAAATAACACAGACGACGAATACGTCCTTGATAGTGAAGGATGGATTGTTTAACGTCTGGTTGAGTAATGAGCGTGGCTTCTTGCTCGATGAGTTGGGCGGTTCTGATAACGTTACAGACTGCTGCTGTAGGGTATGCATTTCTTTCAACAAGGACGCGTTCAATCTCTAAGGCGTGCTGGAGGGAGAGAATAGCGGATTCGATAAGAGCTTCTTCATTGGCGGTGGCGACGTTTTCTTTGTAAATGGCAGCAAAGGGGGGATTGGTCTGAGTAGAAGTAGAATGGGTGACTTGGACGTCTTCGACGATGATAGAGGAAGAGGCGGAAGAAGAGGAGGCAGAGTGAATGTTCATGGTGGTTCGTATAAGAGATGAGACTGGGGAGTTATTTCAGTCGATGAGTCTTTTTATACGTTTTCAAAAGCAGTTCGGCGTTTGCCAGATTTCCTTCGGGTATCCATTCGTTACTGGCACTGGAGTATCCTTTCCAGGACACAAGATAGCGTCGGCGTTTCTCTGCTCCTTTATGAGCCAGAATTGCTTCTATTTCATATTCTTCTTCGTCATTGATAAGGTCAGGTGGAGGTTCGGTGAAATTCGGCCCGTGGACTTCTGTCTCCTGATAGGACGATAGTTCAGAAGCGTGGAACGTGGGGTGTATTCTCCATTGACTTGGCAGGTCGAGAGTGAATGTGATGGGCGATAAGACTGCGGAGATGGTAAAGGGTCCGTATCGTTTTGGTGCAAGCTTCTTTGATGGCAATGGAGTGATAAGATTCTTTCCAGATAACCAAACCTTGTCCCCTAGTTTCCATGGGGTGTACTTTCTTCCATGCGTTCTTTCTGCCATTCGTTGCATTGCGATATGGTGGCAAGAGATGGCTTCTTCTCTGATCTTCTGGAGGTTCTGGACTCGTTCGGTCGCAGCGGGTACTGTAGAATTTGGGAGGACGTGGGGGAGTGCTCGTGGCTCATATCCCATCATAAGGAAGAATGGGGATGCGTTTCGGGAATCATGCTTTCGATGGTTATGGACAAATTCAGCGATTGGAAGGTGTTCAACCCAATTTTCAGGGTTTGATCGACAATAGATGCGAAGGTATGTTTCTAGTTCTTGGTTTAGACGTTCTGTTTGCCCGTCTGTCTGCGGGTGGTAGGCCGTGGATGCGGCAATCTGATAGTCAAGGAGGTTGGCGAGAGCTCGAGAGAATTTTGAAATGAACTGGGGTCCTCTGTCTGAGATGATTTTCTCGTGTAGCCCGAATCTTCGGTACACGTGTTTCAGGAATAGCTTCGCTACTCCTTCAGAATCAATGGTTTCGTTGCAAGGTATGAGAATTACCCCCTTCGTAAGGCCATGGTCGACCACGACCAGGATAGAGTCAAAGCCCCCAGAGACCGGGAGTTTAACGATGAGATCCATGGAAAGGTGGGTAAACGGGGCGACAGCGGTGGTGTCAATAGGCATAAGAGGAGGGGTAGTTGGGTGAGTGTCAGACTTCATCTGCTGACATAAGGCGCATCCGGTAACATAGTTACGGATATAGGCACCCATGGAGGGCCACCAGTAATCGCGCTTAACGAGTTCTTCAGTTTTAAAACGCCCAGGGTGTCCTGCTGTGGCGTGATCATGGGTTCGGGAGAGGATGGAATGCCGTTGGCTAGGTGGAACGTAGGCACGATCCTTGAAGTACAGGATGTTGTCGGTGATGCGCCAATCGGATAGGGCGGATTTCATTGGGGGTAGGCACACGCCGTCAAGGGCATCCCGTGCAGTGGTAAACAAGGGATCTTCATCTTTTTCTAAGGGTTGTGCGATAGCAGTCATGAGTTCGTTATCGAGTAGACGAGCGAACATATCGTCGGGGAGGAGGATGGTGTTCTCATTGTCAGTCGATCCAGTATTATGATCTGGACGCCTGGAGAGTGCATCTGGTGCGGCTAGCTTGGTTCCTGCAACATGGTGCAGTTCAATATCAAAACGTGTCAATTCTAGTTGCCAACGGGCTTGGCGGCGGGTTAATTTCTGTGCGCTTCGGAAGTAGAGGAGATTCTTATGATCCGTGAATACAAGGACGGGATGAGGGTTTCCTTCCAAATAATGTCGCCACTCTGCGAGTGCGCGCATTACAGCCAGTAATTCACGATCAAAGATCTGATAGTTTCGTTCCGCTGGATTCAGAGATTGTGAGAGGTATCCGCATGGGTGATATATCCCGTTTTCGTCGGTCTGCAACAAAACTCCACCAGTTGCAACAAGGGATGCATCAGTTGCTACTGCAAACTGGCGAGTTGGATCGGGGTTTCGGAGGACGGGTTGTTTTAGGAAACAAGCCTTGAGTTCATCAAATGCTTGTTGACAGAGTTCGGACCAAGAGAACTTCTGTTCTTTCTTGGTTAAATCGATCAGGGGTCTAGCGATGTCAGAGTAATGAGGAATGAAGTTACGGTAGAAGTTACAGAATCCTAAGAAGGATCGAACTTCCTTCACCGTATTGGGGACTGGCCAATCCCTGATTCCATCTGTTTTCGCAGTGTCCATTGCTACGCATCCGGGTCGGATGATCATTCCGAGGTATTCGACTTCCTGTGCGTCGAAGGTGCACTTTTCTGGTTTCAGGAAGAGACGTTCTTTTCTGATCTTTTCCAGTATTCTGCGTGTTCGTTCATGGTGTTCATCAAGTTCGTTTGAGAAAATCAAGATGTCATCCATATAAATGACGAGCCATCCTTCATTGATTTCTTGTTGGAACGTTCGATTCATATAGGCCTGGAATGTGGCCGGGGAGTTGCAGAGTCCAAAAAACATGACATTGGGTTCGTAAAGACCAAATTCGGTGGTAAAAGCAGCTTTCCATCGGTCATCCGGGTGAATCTGGACATTGTTATACCCAGAACGCACGTCCATTTTTGTGAAGTATTTGGCACCGTGAAGTCGTGCCACAAGCGAAAGTGGTAGTGGGAGGGGATATGCGTTCTTGATTGTCCAATCGTTAATATATCGGTAGTCCTGGCAGGGTCTAAGATCGCCGCTTTTCTTTCCGACAAAGAAGAATCCACTGGCTTGTGGAGACTTTGATTCGGAGATAAAGCCTTTCTTTACGTTTTCGTCAATAAATGTTTTAACCGACTCTCGTTCTTTCTCAGATAGGGGATATATCTTCGAAGTTTTGGGAATAAAACCGGGTTTTGTTTCAATTCGGTGATCCACACCAGGCCGTTCGGGGGGTAGTTGGTTAAGACCGTCTTTTGCAAAGACATCAGCAAAGTCATGAAGATATTCAGGGACGAGTTCTTCGAATGATTTCTTCTTTTGTTCAGCATTGGTGGCTAAGGCAAATTGTTGAGCTTTGTTACCAATTTTCATATATTCGGCGGGCCGTGGCAGGGGTGTAGCCGAGGGTTTTTGTTCCATAAAAGATGTTCCGTCCTTCGTTAAAGGTGTATCCATGGAAACGTTCTCGAATGTTCGAATTTCTGTCATGTCATTGGCATATTCGACAAGAAATTCGTCATCCGATAGCGGGTATTCCATTGCGTTGATAACGGCTGGGGCGAAAGTTTCGGAGAGTTTATTAATCCAAACATCATTTGTGGTGTTGAAGATCTGTTCATCAATCTTCATCTCTTCTTCTTCCTCTTCATCCGGTAATAGACCGGGTTCTTCTTCGTCGATGACTTCCTCAATCGATGCTTTGAAAGATTCCGAAGTTCTTTCAGGGGTCAGGGAACTCTTGACTGCTTGCTCAGGGTCGTTTTGTGGTTGAGCAGAGGCTGCAGGCTTTTCTGCATTTGTCTCTTTCGTGGACGTTCCCGACATCTCCTGAGAAGGTTTCTTCTTCAGTTGGGAATTCTTCCACTTACATTCTTCTTCCTTCGGAAACAATGGTGTCAGACCATTCTTCCTTCGTATTTTATCCGTTAATTTTTCAAGTCTAGTGGATTGCTCCGTAGCAGGGAGATCTAGTGTTTCTTTGGCCCAATCGATAGTGGGGTTCATGGCTTTCAGCCAAGGGATTCCGAGAAGGATCAAGTCGCGATGGCCAAGTTTATGAACATTAAACTTGCCATGCATGGTTCGCTGATCTACTTTCACCGTGATGGTGCAGTAGTGGGTGATCTTTCCTTTTCCAGAGTTCGTTCCATCAGCGTTCCTGACACGGAAAGGTTTCTTGAGGCGGTGGGTTCTGATTTTATGCTCCTCGACAAAGTCCTCGGAGATAAATGTTCCGGATGCTCCGGAGTCAACAACGGCGGTTGTTTCGACGGTTTTCGGACAGTGGGACGAAATAAGGGTAATGGGGATTCTCATTTCATTTCTCTCACCAACTTTAGTTACAAGTCCGATTCGGCTACGAGGTACTAGCGTCGATCTAGTCCTCTTCTTCAAAAATCCCGGATCCTGTTGATTTCGGCTTCTTCGTCCTCGCTTTCTTCTTCTATTTCCTGGCGACGGACGTTCTTCTTCTTGGGATGGAAGGAGGTGTCGTTGGAACGATGTCCAGTCTTGCCACAAGTGAAGCATCTTCCTTCCTTCATATATTTGTCCCGATCAGCTTGACTGAGTCGGTCCACGTCCATCGCATCAGGATCGCGATCCTTGTTGATATGCGGTTTCGGGATGAATCTGCTATTCTTGGTAGCATGGTAGGGTTTCTGATGTTGCCCCTTGGTAACGGCCTTTCCTCTGAGCCAATTGGCATTAAGCTGAATTGCGGCAGTAACCCATTTGTCAAAGGTATCAGGGACCGTTTCCTTCTGATAGATTCTGTTTCTTAACCCTTCGCTAAGCGCATTCTCAAAGAAGTGGATGATGGAGATATCTTCTTTGATGTTGGCTTGGGTAATGAGGGTTTTGAACTCGGCGATGAATTTAGCAAGGTCGGGTCCTTGCTGAATATTCTTCAATCTGGTCATGGCATTGATTGCCTGATCTACAGGGACGAAAGCTTTGTCAAAGCTTTTCCAAAAGTCGGCGACGGTTCCCCATACTGGCGCAGTGAGGGTGGAGAATGCATCGGTGTAGAAGTTCTGTGCCCAAGCGGCAGCTGCGTCTTCTGTCATGTAAGACAAAGCATGGATGATTTTCTTTTCGTCGCTGTTGTAGATATCTTTATTCAAGTGCAGGTAGGCAAGTACCGAGTACTTCCATCTGCTTGCGTCTGTGAGGTCTCCTGAGAATCGTGTGGGTGTCCCAACCTTGATCTCGGATTTCGCAGCAGTTGTCGAGGTAGACATTCTAAATGAAGGGTTCGCTGAGAGTTGTCTGGGTGGTTGCTCTGCAGGGAATTCGTCTTCTGAGGTGCTGGTGTCTGTTTCTGTATTCGGTTCAGTGGGTAGATCTCGCGGATCACTTTCCCAGTTATATCTTCTTCTCCAGTTCGAAATGGTGGATTGCCTTGATAGGCACCGGAGGGTATCTTGTAGACTTTAATCTTTTGTTACGAACTTGGATGGGTTCCGCTTTGCAAGTACAAAAGAGTACGGCTCGTGCAAAGCTTTCTACTTCTCAAACAAGAGAAGATCAAGGGTTCAGTCTAAAGGGCTGGCACCTTTGAGACAGACGATAATCAGGCTACCGAAGAGGAGTGCTCTTTAAGGTAGAATCAGAGATAGACACTTAAGTTGTGAAGCTTAAGTGAGGATCAGGTTTCAAGGGTAAAACCAAGTAGATTAAAGTAAAGAACAACTACGATACATGACGAGTATATATAGTGAATGGGAATGAGCTTTAGGGTAGGCTCGTCAAGTATCAAGAAAACGAGAAAGGTAAGTGATACCTGGATATAGTACAAGGCAACGCAGCCGCATGTCCATGAGTCAAGTGGAGTCAGAGATAAGAGCCTAGGCTCTATGAGTCAGAGATATGAGCCGAGGCTCTACGAATACAAGGCACGTGGCCGATGAGTCAGAGATAGGAGAAAAAGAATATAGGCGGCATGTTACTGTAACACATGGGGAGTACATGCGCAACTTTGACGAAGGAGCCATTGACAACGAGTTGCTAGAAGAAAAAAATTACTCTGAATCAATTTGAAACACATCACCAATCACAGAAACTCACCGAGCAACTAACCCAGTCCAGTAGAGCTGGACCATCTGTACTCGTTGCGGGGGTGTAAATATACCCAACGCGAAAAGACATCTTTTGAGTTGGTACTAGCTGCAGAGGGAATTATTGGACTAAGGATTTGCTGACAGACACACAGAGCGGGAGTCGACCATTTTTAAGATGTCGCGTTATTAAAAAACGTTTCGCCTATATTTCTCATTTCAGTTTATCGATGCGACTTATCATCAGATGCATCAAGACTTACCTCGATGAGGATTCTAGAACTTGCTAGGGGTTAGAGCATGTAGTACCTGCTATTGAATTGTATTAAGTAAGTACAAGAGACGACTCTCCCGTTGTAGAAGTACGTGTTCGCTGACTCATTCAACGCTGCATTGCTGTTCGCGGACTTATTTAAAGACTTACTTCGACGACTCTGAGATCTTAGATCTTTGCTGACATGAGTGAGATTCTAGAACGTAGGCACATGCGACGACTCCCGATTTAGAAGTTCATGTTTGCTGACTAATTCAACGCTGCACTACTGTAAGGCGGGCTTATTTAATTTGCCAACAGGAGGCGAATTCAAATTCGCAAGATGCGTGGTTCTTAAGGCCCAGGGTGTAGCACGAAGGGAACACGAGGGAGTGGCTACTGTAGGACACCGTGCACCTCGTTCTTTGAATTAAAATTGTATCAATCGTAGGGCTATGATCATTCTTGGCGTTACGCTATAGAAGTTGTGATATTCGGGTGACCGAAAAGACTCAGGGTATCGTGTAAATTCTACCGTCTGCGGCTTTAATTTTAATTTTGGAAAAAAAACAAAAAACAATTGTGATTCCTAGTACCCCAGGGGGTGCGTGTATGCGACTCTCAATGAATTCTGTTTTCTTTTGAAAAAGAAAAAAGAAGTGATGAGGTATAGCACCCCAGGGGTGCACGAAGTCCCACTCCCTGGTATAGCAATCTTGAAATAGTAGTACGTGTGGCATCATCTGATGGCAAAGTCCGTTAACTTTGAACTCGAAGGATAAGAGGAGACAAAACTCACGGAACGGCCTCCATTGACAATGACATCCATACTCAAGCCTACTGCTGTACCTCTCTCCCCCGTCGGACATGAGTATCCAGACAATTTATGCAATAAATTACCAGACTCGGAGGTGGTACTCAACCATGAAAGGGCCAATTTTTTGGCCTGGCGTAACGATGTCTCACTTCAAGCGGCATACCCTTCTCCACCCGTCTCCCACCAAACGGGATTGCAAGAACTGCCACCAGTGAGTCATATAACTACATATTTTTGTACCCTGAGTGATAAATATTGATAGATGGACTCTGTGTCTCTCCCCCCCATTCTGGGACACACGCAACGATACCGATCTCACTATTCGCATCATCAGTGCCAGGCAATCAGAGCATCGGGCAGAGTGCAGACTTATCCGAAGTCGCTTACACCGCGCGAAGCTCGAGCAAGAGCTCTACAGCAATATGGATAAGCAGACTACTCAGAAGCTTCACAAAGCTAACATTAGCCTTGGTATTGCTCGCGGTGTGCTTCGCTCGTCTGGCTTGACACCTGCAGGCAACACACATGAGGTGGATATTGCTAGTGATTCCTCGAGTGTGTTGCACGAGTCGGACGCAGACTCGGAGTCAGACCTCGAACCATCTTCTTGACTCGGAGATCATTTGTTCGTAATCCCATCACTGTACATACTACCGAGCGCTTATATATATGCGTATATATTACCAGGTCACACAAAACATATGTACATACTATATACATGTGTCATATGGATTGCTTCTTTGTTCCTTCTTGCAGTTCTCAATTTTTGACGTACGACTATGTTGCAGTGCTGAACTCCGAGTCCTAGTAGGCCAGTGTGGAGGACAAGATACAATGGTCATGTTTTATATAGCTCATGACCTGGTTTGTCTTCGACTCAGAAAAACTCAAGCCAACCATCCCGCGGTATCATATTGAAGGTGAATAATTGATGGTAATGGACATATTAACATCACGATGGTCTAGTTGCTAATCATCTTCTGTAGTTAAATCAATTACCTCAACCTCTCCCGCATCTTCCTTTCCTAAACAATCGTGACGTTCAAACATTCTCCTGGTCATGATGAGTTGACAACCACAACATTGTGTAAGAAAACGGCGGAATTCCTCGTCTGTGAGGCCGGGTCGAGAGAAGGAATCCAGTTTCAGCAGCCTATCGAAGGTTTTGTGGGTCTCATCTTTTCGAAGCTGGCGCCTTTGCATAATGTCTACTAGTTTGATGTCTATGAACGAACAGGTATCAATGAAGTGGAAAAGTCACCGCTTCAAATGCTATGCGCCTACCATTCCCATCAAGAAAGGCAACTTCTCTCGGTCTGGGTTGATCAGAACCTATGTTACAAGGCATGTTAGCTTGATGATGCGACTAACCACTGCCACCATGACAGCAGAGTAGCTCACCTCGTCTTGGATAATGTTTGACGGGTAACCCAGGTGAAACGTGCATTTGCTCCATGAAAACTACACGAAGGGTTGCAGTCGCTTTCAAATCCTTCAAATTGTAGCTATGTGGACTCACCAACATAACCACATTTGCTTAATGCGCAACAGGCTAGGTATTCTCCTGCATTTTGACCCCTTGTTAACATAACTATTGCCGCCTCACAGTGACCAGGAGGATAGCAGTTGTCTACGAATGCACATAGACAATGTGGTCCTCGGAATTGATGTGAATTTCGATGCGCTACAAGTTCGGCAGGTGAGACGCGCCCTCCATCATCTTGAACTGGCCTGGATCATAGCAACATAGGTAAGATAATAGTTTTTTGTGACAGTTGGTGCTCACCAATACCATATGCACAGGGTTTGTCCGGTCTCGTCTAGCTCAAGCACAGCATTGACCCTGTTGCTGACTTGGGCTGCGAGCTTTGCTCGCTGACGTTCTCGTTGAAGTCCATTGACTGCATCTCTGACCCTTGTGCAATCGGGAGGCATGGTAGGCGAACGGGTTCAACTCCAAGGTGTGTAACTTATCTGACTGTTCTCAGACTTTATATACCACGACATCTGAGGAGTCACTCACCATTGTCTGCGATTTTATGTAATTCTGCATATTTATGTGCGCTGATCAGTTCTTGTCAGTTTCCTAATTGAAATTTCGGCCTAGTCACTGACCATTTACGTCCATTGAGCGTCGCGGCTCTCACTGCGGCCACCGTGGCTCAGGTTGTCCGAGTCGTCACAGGACTCGACCGTTGAACGTACACTGGAAACAGTTATAGCCTAGGCTACTATAGGTGCCGATGTAACGGCAGCAGCTTAAGCAGTGGTAACTCCGAGTCCGACCGAGCGGAATCCCTGCTCTATGGTTTAACACGTCTTCCGAGTCACGGGCTCAGCACTCAGTCACGACCACCATGATGGACGAATCATTTCAATTTCCCGAGCCATCCTCCGCCACTACTCTGGCACAATATTCGACTGTTTGCACCTGTGGAAGAAGTTTTGCTCAACTAAACGCTTACGCAAACCACCAAAGGACTTGCAAAAAGCGGAAGAAATACCTTTCGAATGCGCTATCAAAGGCCAAGGAATTATGGACTATGAGAAAAAGGCCACGTAGAGAAGTTGGACGCAATGAACTCCTTGGATCTACCGCTCCTACAACACCAGCAGAAGGCCGGGAGCCCCCACAGTTGGAGCATTCTTTCGTCGCCTCAGAATTCAGTCCTACACAGGCAACTTTCATTGAGGAACGCCCCAATTCTGATTCAATTGATGGCAATGTGAGTCTTGATATCAATAATTCTTCTTGCTGTTGATGTTTAATCACTCCTTTACCGACTAGGATGGGTGCAGTCTGTTCGAATCTTCGCATGCAGCTGATGACGCATTGTCACTTGCTGAACGCCATCCAAGGCGTCTCAATCGTCATCTCCCTGCACGGTATCGAGACGTTCTTCCTCAGCCACCACCACCACCTATGGTTGAGTCGGCCCCATCGCCAGCTGCAGATCCCCCTCTCGCTTTGTCTGAAAATACACTACTGTCATGGTCGCTTTCCTTCTTTCGCACACTTCCTAACCTATTCGGACTTTCACGTCAGTATTATGGTGCCTGTCTGCCGACACATGACCCAGAAGCGGTCACAACTCTGGAACACCTCACTCTGACCCACTCCGAGTCAGACCAAGAAAGCCGGAATCCCAGTATTCCTGCTCCTGCAATGCGAGGTGACTGCAGCAAAGGCACAGATGCCTTCTACCCATATCCCAACAAATCGTCATTTCTCCTCGGCGACTGGTTTTGGAATGGAGGCCTCCATAAATCACAAAAAAGCTTCAGGGAACTATTACAGATCATCAGTGATACTGAATTTCGACAGGAAGACGTGCGTGCTACGTGCTGGAACTTGATCAACGATCAACTTGGATCCCAGGCTAGTGAAGAAGATGCAGAGGGTTGGTTGCCTTTGGAAGGTGCCGGGTGGAAAAAGACCGCAATCAATATCAAGATACCTATTCATCGTCGTGCGGATAACCCAGGTGTTCATGACTACATATCCGCAGACTTACATCATCGATTGCTCTTATCCGTCATTCGGGAAAAGCTTGCTAATGAAAAGCACGACGACCTGTTCCATTATCAGCCCTATGAATTGTCCTGGAATCGTGGAAAATCTGGGAGACCAATCCGCGTCCATGGAGAACTGTATACCTCTGAGGCTTTCATTCAGGCGCATCGCGAACTCCAAGAGTCCCCACCTGAGCCTGGGTGCGATCGCGAGCGAGTGGTTCTAGCTCTCATGTTTTGGTCAGACTCGACCCATCTAGCCTCATTCGGCAATTCTAAACTCTGGCCATGCTATATGTTCTTTGGAAACGAGTCCAAGTACAGAAGGTGTAGGCCTTCTTGTCGTCTATGCAGTCATGTCGCCTACTTCAACCATGTAGGTACTCACCTGATTTTTTATTTTTAGTGCTTACTCACACCGCACCTGCGGTCAAGCTTCCAGATAGTTTCAAAGATTTTGCCGCCGGGCACTTTGGTGGAAAGGGTCCCAGTGCTGATTTTATGGCACATTGCCATCGCGAACTTTTTCATGTGCAATGGAGGGTTCTACTGGACGGCGAGTTTGTGGAAGCCTGCAAGCATGGGATTGTGATATGTTGTTGTGATGGGGTTGAGCGTCGCTTTTACCCTCAGATCTTTACTTATTCTGCTGACTATCCAGAAAAGTGAGTCAATCACCGTACCTAGAAGGCCGACCAACTAGATTGACTGCCCGTCCCGTCATCAGAGCGTTAATAGCTACAATACGGACTTTGGGCAGTTGCCCTTGCCCTCGATGCCTCATCCCGAAATCTCGCGTTCAAAATATGGGCATGCGACTGGATATGAAACAACGCCAAACCCTCTTGCGCATAGACGACGATATCCGGCAAAGTAAAGTCTCCACGTCGCGTTCATTTATCTACGATAGTGGCCATGGCATCCGCAGCAAGTATGTTGAAAGCCTACTGAAAGAGCACTCATTGGTGCCTACCTCCGTACGTTGAACTTATCACTCTTTTTGTATGCCAGTTGATGATCGCCTTTCAGAATGCATTTTCGGAGCGTCTCGGGAGTCTTGGCTTTAATTTGTTTGTTATGTTGGTTGTAGACCTCCTGCACGAGTTTGAGCTGGGGGTCTGGAAAGCCCTTTTTACCCACCTGATACGCATTCTAGGTGCTGCTGCCAAGGGTGATAGATTGGTGCACGAGCTTGATCGTCGGTGAGTTTCAGTCAAGAAGCCTGATGTGCTCCGGCTCATGGATCCCCCAAGCTACAGACTCATCTCCACCTTCAGCCGCGACACCATCCGGAAGTTTACTTCGAATACATCCGAAATGAAGAAGATGGCTGCTC
>JRHT02000491.1:0-14100 GCA_011800875.2 Suillus brevipes Sb2 | reverse complement strand
TAGTTGTATCTATATGGGCCCACCGATGCTACCGGTACTATACTGCATCTGGGCCCGTCTCGGGTGACCCGTCTCACTCGGAAGAATCTCAACCTCGGTTGGCCATTTAACACGGCAAGTATTGACTGAATTATGTGGATGGAGTCCCCATGCGGGCCCGTTTCTTGCCTTTGGCCAGCGCCTCGGTCGTCCGGGCCGGAGGCACATCACCAAAACACTTGGCCTTTGTCTTGCGACAAGCGTCGCAAGAGTTAACGGGCTTCGGATCATCAGTAACTCGCATATCCGGATATACAAATCCACTCACCCGCTCCTTAGTTGACACAGCTGAGTAGACGCAGGCCCGCTTTCTGTCCAAGCAGGGCTTATAGGGACGGCCGCCATCCTGGGGCCCAATAGAGGCCCATTAGACAAAAAACTCAATGGACGACAAAACAATCACTCACCGACGGCCCGGACGAAGATGCCTTTGCAGCTGCAGCAGCTGCAAGCCTCTTCCGAGTCTCCTCCGCCTCCTTCTTTTCTCCTCCTCCCTCAACCTCTCCTCCTCCAGACGCTTCTCCTCCGCCTCGGCCGCTAAACGAGCCTTCTCCTTGCGGGCGGCCTGCACTTTTTGCTGCAGTGCAGCCACCTGGGCCTCCAGGTCCTCCACAGAGTCCATGGGAGTGTTGGATGGGGTTGCAGATATAGTGTAGTTGTTGGTGGGAGTAAGAAAGAAAAGAATTGATGTCCTAGCCAGACCCTCAACCTTTTTATTAAAATTCTGACAGGAAGTCCGGACCCGTTGTGGTGCATGGTATGCAGTTCATACCATACCGTATACAAAATGTAAGGTGATAAGGAAAGTATACGAGACTATGCTGTACCCTATTACCAAATTACTCTACCATTTTTTCTTGATTCACTAGCTTATGATTTCGTTTCATATTGTTCTTCTGATATTCTGATTTATTCCGTGTATTTCTATTTTGTTTCGTGTGTTTCTATTTGTTTGCACGTGTTTCTGTCTCTTTCTATTTTTCTTAGGCTTATTTCAGCCACCTGATTTTCCCACAGTTTTGTGAGCATGTTTGTAAGCATGTCATGTGACTGGGAAATGATTTGTAAGGATTCCCTGCTTGACTCATCATGTTTAGTCATGATTCGTCATGCTTTGTAAGACTTACAGTTGTATTTGTAAGATGTTAGTAATACTGGATGACTCACCACACTAAATGGCCTGGTTTGTAAGCACATTCTTACCAATCCATGTGATGACTCATGCTATTTACTCATCAGTATTCGTAATACTACCATGTATATTAGTAAACAAGCTGACTCAACACCTGGTTTCTTACCAATCCAGTGCTGAATCGTGCTTAGTAATCTGGCCTCCCGAAAGGTATAAAAGGAGCCCATTTTACACCTGAGTAATCAGACTTCCCACTTGAAATCTTCCTCTCCCAAAACAGTTTTGTGAGATTACCTAAGACAAGTGCAGGCCAATTTAGGAGCCTTGAAGTAAGTAAACCTTGTTTGACTGTATACTCCCAACATTTGGCCTATACAGGCAAGGTATTTTAAGCCTATTTCTTGTGCGACTGTATACAGTTTATACAGGCAAGAAATTCAGTTTTGTCCTTGAGCATTGTGTACTCCCAACATTTGGCCTACACAAGGAAGGATATTCATATTAAATTGTATAGCATCAATCAAGGGTGTTTATACACATTTATTCATTCTTACGTCTTTTACGATCTAAGCTTTACGTGTACATTCGCAAACTCTCCCTTTCACTTCAAGGGAGACTCGACAAAGTTGAAACAGACTTTCATAGGTTGAAACACGACCTACTAGGGTGAAACATACCTAACTGATATTTTTAACGTTTTCATTGAAACGTACGCACTTCATTTTACTATTGTTCATTATCTTTCAGGTTATTTTGCGAGTTGAAAGAAAAGGTAATTCCTCCCAAAGAACCAGCACGTTATCTACCACGAAAACTAGAAAAGTCGTAGACCGTGTACTTAAGGACTGGCAAGAAGTCTTATTTGTATAGTTGTGTTGTCTCTATACACGCGTTCTATATAAGACCCTTAAGTAACAAGACACCGTTCTCGCGTTCTTCATATCAAATTGGACGTCTGGGCCCGGCCTCGTGGGCTCGGCCCTAATGGGGAGATACTGTCATATTCCGTTCCTGAAACCTTATTCGTCCGGGCTGGATGACCCGGGCCCGGCCTAGACTTCATTACCTCGAGTCCCCATTAGTATGTGCTTCTATTCTACCCCTATGTGCCTGGATCTTCTTAACAGTTAATATCCGACTCCATTCTGATCCTTTCCGTTAGTCTATTCATTTAACTCATTCCCTTTGTTTTATTTGATATCCGGCTCCATTCTCGATCGTCCGCAGTTTATTCTGTCGAGTTAGTCTCTCTAGTACATAGCATTAGCTTCTGGGGGCTGCGCTTTGGCTGGATACCCGTCGGAAGTACTACAGTATATAAACCCTCTGTAACCCGTAGTATTTCTTCAGTTCAAATATCATCTTAGACTTGTCCTTTCCTTGTGTCCTTCGGACCTCCGGCCTAGTCTCGTCCTCCACCTCCGAGCCTCGGGATTATATCCCTAAGGCTAGACTCCTCCGTCCCGCCTTTGGGTAACCCCTATATAGTTCCGGACATTGTTATCCCTCGTCCGGACAACTCGTACACCTTCGTCCGACGTTATCCACCCTTTGTAAATTAGGGGCACGTACTCGGGTAAAGGGCGCAGCACACGAGCTGAAGCCAAGCCCCTCCGGACCACCCGTTGAGCATAGTCTTAACATAATGTCAGACTCTGAAAGAAAGCACAACATTGAAGTAGATGCCTCAGATGTTGTAATGAGTGGTGTGCTTTCTCAATAGATGGATGATGGATTATGGCATCCAGCAGCCTAATACTAAACATATAACAAAGAGTTGCTAGCAGTTATGTGAGTATTAGAAGAATAATACCATTATATACAAGAAGCAACCCATCCTATGGAAATATGGCATAATCATAAGAATCTTAAGTATTTTATGATAAGTGAGAAGTTTACCTCGTGACAAGCTAGATGAATCCTGTTACTGGTCAAAAGCAGACTATCTATCTCGAAGATCAGACTATGGAAGGAGGGTAGAACATAACAATTCTGAATGTGTGGTTTTAAACCTAAATATTTTTGAGCCAATGCCACAAAGAGGACTCAAACTCTCATGCAAGAGAAAACACTTTTAAAAGAAATCAGAAAATACACAGAAAGAGAACCTGAAGTAATGAAGATACTTGAAAACTTGAAAAAGCACTAGTTCAATTACATTGAAGCTCAGAAGAATGAAACACAAAGGATGGTTTAGTGATGTTTAGAGGATTGGTATATGTTTCAAATAATGAAGAAACCTATCACAAGATTCTAGAGTAATTGCATGACTAACCAATGGCTAGACATCCTGAACATGTCAAAACCTTATAACTTGTTTCTAGAAACTATTGGTAGCTTCAAATTATGAATTATGTCAATGATTTTGTAGATGGATGTGAAAGATGCAATCAAACCAAAGTATTCCTGATGAAAACTCATGGTTCTCTTAAACTAAATGAAATACTAGAGGGACCTTAGCAGATATTTACATGTGATCTTATTATAGATCTGCGAATAAGGAAAGGGTTTGATAGCATTTTCATTATTGTTGATTCAAAGATATTCCTAATACAGAAGGAATAGCCAAAATCTTTCTAAATCACATTTGGAAACATCACAGAACTCCAAAAAGAGTGATATCAGATAAAGAGACACAATTCATATCAAATTTCATGAGACAAGAGTTGAAATGCTTAGGAATAAAATGGTCAATGTCAACAGTGTATCACCTAAGAACTGATAGCCAAATAGAACAGCTTAATCAGGAAGTTGAACAATATCTTCATCTTCTCACTTCCTATAACCAAAATGATTGGGTTGACTGGCTATCAATAGTAGAGTTCATCCATAATATTTTTATAACTATCACTGGTCTAGTCCTTTCAAAGTCCTTTATGGATATAATCCTAAATTCACTATATCTCCGAAAGCAAGAAAAGATAGAAAAGCATGCTGCATATGATAAATGAGTGAATGAAGTATTATTACAATGAGAATTTTCAAGATACACTACAATTGATTTTATGGAGAGACCTGGCTTTGTTGCAAGTAAAAATATATAACAAAAATAACCAAACATGAAACTTACAGGTTAACAATAGGAAACCTTTGAGGTACTAGAGAAGACTGGTAACACAAATTACAACCTAAAAGTCTCACCAAAATATAAGATACCCCTAATATTCCACATCAAATTACTCACCACTCATATACTCTTTAAACTTCTTCCACATGATGTACCCTTGTGAGATTGAATATGATGATGGTTTAGAATGGTTTTTAGAATAAGTATTAGATTTGTAAATGCATAGGTCCAAACTCTAATATCTAGTAAAATGTGAAAGATATTCTGTATTAGAAGTGATGTGGGAGTTAGAAGCAAATTTATAAAATGCTTCCTAGAAAGTTCATGACCCATCATGTTCATAATACAATAGATCATAGTTGAGATTAGACAGATGAATCAGAAATAACCAATATTTAATTCTATTATTACATGCAAAACTGTTCATGCGGAGCATACCACTAACTGGTGTGAAGAGAAAGGAAAGTGTAACAAAATGATAGTGAATGCTACAGAAGTTGGAGGTAAGGATGAGATATAAAAATACTATGTAATTTCATCAATAGCTTCTATTTCAGTAGTTATAATCTTAAGGAACTCAAATGCTGGGATTAGTAGTAAAGAAACATCTTGGTAGCCATTAGACCAGTAGGGAGGCCAAACAGTGAAATCTCCATTTGTGAAGAAACGACCATGTCCAAGCTTGCATTTTTTTTTGAGGTAAAGTCTTTTCTAGAATCTTGTAACATAGATGCAATACAGCTAAATGTTGTCTCAATTTGAAAATATTGCAAGACACCTACAAAAATTTCGAACACTATGAGTCATCATTAGTTCTCCTATTAGCACTTTATCATGTCTTTTGTAAGTTTCAATATTGTTTGCATTCTGCTTTCTTCCACTTCTGCTTGTAAGATACAACTTTCTATGATAATGGAAGTTGCAATATCACAACATTGACAATTAATGACAAGTGGTATGGAAAACAGAGAGCACTGGTTTAGACAGAGATGCTTTTGAAAAATTGCAAGAAAAATCAATTGCTTTGCAAATATAGAAACTGAACATGATAACAAATGTAGCTGTCATAAGGAGACTCATGAATTCACTATATCACTACTATAACTAGGGCTAAATTTGCATGGAGTACTGTGAGACTGTCAGTAAAATAAGTGAAAACAATTCTACGGCCCTGAGGTACTTGAGTGCTAAAATAAGCCACTACTTGGGCAAAAGTAGCACAACTTGGCCACATTGAAGTAAAATTTGTATTGCTAACTTAGGAGCACAAAACTTCCCATCATCCCAATCACCAACTGCAAATATAAATGCTCAAATCTCATGGCTGTCATGTTAGTGAATATAAACCAACCCAGAGCCCCCTTCTTTGACCACTATCACAAAAAATGCCTCTCCAAAGTCCAAACTGGGACAGGTAAACAATTCAGCTGTCAGAATACTTTGAGTCTAAAGGTATGCCCTGCTAGTTCAGTCAGCAGAATATTATACTGGGGATTAGCCAGAGATAAGCTTACCTTTGCATAACTTCTCATTGTTCTGGTGTATGAGTCTCAAAAACACTGTCAATCTTCCCAGCTATGAATTTGCTAATATACTTCAGTAGAACAAGTCAAGTATGGCTTGAGGCTAGTAATAACCCAAATGTCAAAATGAAAAAAATGCTTAATATGTTTTCTTGATTGGGCTTGGTGCCACTAGCCAAGTTATCATCTCATTGCTTTTGAAGACATTCTTAATTTGCATCAGTGATAAATTGATTAAATTAAACAATTAAGTGGGATGATAGACCCCTAGGGACTTTAACACTATTAGAGAGGTCTCAGAGAGGAACCTGTACATTGCCAGTGGTTGGAATGGTAGTGAGGTGGTTAACATCATTGGTCATAGCTTTTGAATAGCAGCACCATTTGGTTTTGCTCAACACATGTTAAATTTACTCGAAAGCTTAAGTCAGTATACAATTACTTATTGCAATCCTAATACCATCTGCACTGACTTCAATATGGAATTGGTGATCATCTCAAACTTTAACATCTTTAGGAATATCAGTAGTCTTTGACTTGTAATTTTTAGCAAAATTCAAATTGTCAAAGGTTTCTAGCAATAGTAGAATCATAAGTTGATAGAAAAATGATAATAGTCTTATTTCTATTGGCAGAGTTGATTAATTGAGTCATCTCTTGCTGTAGGAATTCCAAAATTTATGGGGCAGAACGTCCATTGGATTTATGAGTATCAGGGACATAGTGAATATACCTATTTATGCTATTAGTAAATGAAAGAAAAAATCACTCACCCTACTAAATCCTGTAAGTCAGTCAGTGTTTTATTTTATTTTTTAAAGATAGTCTTTCTAACTGATGTAGACAAAGCTGTTAGTATCTATAGAAGTGTTTTGATATTGAATTTTCTTAGCAGCTGCAGATGCTACTCTGCTAGACTTTCTCCAGTTTAGCTTAGAGCTACCTGAAGCTGAAATAAAGATCTGGGCCTTTTCAGTAAGCTATATTGCAAAAATTATAAATAAGTGTTGATAAATGAGATTGTATCAGACTTACCTTTCTGCAGTGTGAGATGAGGAAAGCTGTAAGTTTGGTCAGACTCCAGCTATTACGGAATTGCAAATTGGCTGTATTCTCTAAACAATTCTAGTATCAATGATGGTTTCCCTTATACTCTAATGCTAACTGACCTTGCACTCCCTCCATGCTAACTTTGAAACTATGGTATGTGATATGTTGTGACGCTTCGTCAAGAATTTGAAGTGCGGGCCCTTTGCTCCAGCGTGATATTTGCTGTAGTGATCCGTCAGCGACCTTTGACTACTATACCATCCTGGACAGCCTTCAATAGGACATTTAACTGCCTGCTATACCTGGAGTCTGGGAATAGTGTCCGTTAGATCACTGGCGGGTTCCGGAAGCTTCATTTCTTTTGTGATATGGTGACTATGGAGGAGGTGGGCTATGAGCTTCTTTCGGGCTGAATGATTCTGAGAGGTGTTGTGTCTTCCAATAATATGGCCGTGTAATATGGAGGGGAGAATTAGCGTTTTATGGGTATGACATGCGAACTCATATGGTGTGAAGCTTATGCGAAGATTCTCTAGAATGAGGCAAATGCTAGTGGTTGGGGAAAAATTTGCCTCATTCTAGAGAATCTTCGCATAAGCTTCACACCATATGAGTTCGCATGTCATACCCATAAAACGCTAATTCTCCCCTCCATATTACATGGCCATATTATTGGAAGACACAACACCTCTCAGAATCGTTCAGCCCGAAAGAAGCTCATAGCCCACCTCCTCCATAGTCACCATATCACAAAAGAAATGAAGCTTCCGGAACCCGCCAGTGATCTAACGGACACTATTCCCAGACTCCATGGGGAAAACAAGCCAGCAGATGGGTGAGGTGCATTGTGATACACCTCAGAGCATGTCCTATTCTGATGCTTACAAATCACAGTACATTGAATTGCTGGGGTCACAAGTTTCCTCATATATCACATTGGCTCCAGAATTGCCCTACTTGTCTTGACTTCCTCAGTCTGAAACTGAGAATCTATCTCAGATGACTCGACGTCAGAAACCTCAACCCAATTTTCATCATGCAGAGACTGGGAAATTGAAGTGACATTTGCATGACTGCTGATTTCTGTAGACACTAGATTGCAGTAAAAGAAACAGTAATAGATATTTGTTTTATAGAAAGTTATTCACTATCTTATAACATCTGAATCTGACTGTTTTCTGGCTCTGAAAAACTCTCCTATCATATACCTGCTATAGCTTCTCACATCACTTTGATCTTCAACACTTTGATGAATGGTGGAATGAGTCAAACCCTGCTAACACAAACTTTTTCAATATTTCGACATATCATCTAGAAAAATTCATATCAGATACCAGGACTTATTATTGGAATGGTCTGAGATTTCTCAATCATGATATCGTCTGTTTCCGAAAACTGCTGCAACATCCTAGACCTTTATATCATCCTAATCTTTTGCAGCTCAAGTATGAAATCTTTGAAAAGAAACTTTTGGTACTGAGAAAATAAGAGAGTGGTTTATTCAGAAGGTCTATAGTGGATGTCTGACTCACTAGTCTGATACATGGATATTGTCTGTCCTGAACTCATTTTTGGCTTACATGTATTATAGTGGATCTGTAAATCCTTATCATAAAACCCTCATAATGAATAGCATTCTAGATAATCCTCAAACATACAGTGAGTTGGAAATCTGATATGCATCTGCTCAAGAATCAAAGTTCTATGACAGATTGGTGTAGTTGGGCAGAAAAGCAAGTTGTTTCAGGTCTATGGGAAAGACTGTCAGAGCATCCTGAAGAATACCAGGTCATTATATTGCAAGCCACTACAGTCAAAATTGCACTGGAGTCTAATACAGAGTCTCCTGGGCTATGTTTTGAAATATAATACAAGAGTATGATTGATGTTATGATTTAAACTAGACCAGAAATTGAAAGTAAGGTTGCTATAATAAGTATATTCTGTTTCATTCAATTTTACTAAATCATGACTGATACTCTCCTATTATCTGAACAAGTCTGAATAAGAGATGCTGGAGTATGCTGTTATTGTTATAACCCAAGAATGAATAAACGCTAGGGCAGAGAATAGAACTCAAACAAAGAATAGATGGTAACTCTCAGAAGGAGTTATGTTTTGTGGTTGTCACTATTTTGATGATGAAATCCTTGTAACTGTGTGAAATAAACTTTGTTGTATCCCATAAATAGTCAAACACTGTTTAGCAAGAATACTGGCATCACAGATACATGCAGACGTCATAGGATAGATGCTTTGGAGGTTCTCATTGATATTTGCAAAAACAACCAGATCACAAATAACATAATATGAATAGTTCTATTTTATCTAATCATTCACAGTCAAAGAATGAATCATCATCATCATCTACAGTCTGTGTGATAGATGTAGTGAATGCTAATGTAATTATAAGAGGGATTTGAACAAGGTTACACTTGTTCTACTTCAAAGGGACTAACTTTGCAAGCAAACAAATCCATCAAAGAGATTTATACAAATAGGAGATTTATTTTTTGGAGAGTTAATGGACTCTATTTACATTTTGCATAGAAAAATTACATAGATATGCAGTCAATATAACAACGAGAGGATCAATCAGAATATTATGTAAAATCCAAGAATAAATAAATAAAGACAGAGCTATAATATCAAAGTAGGCATAGAACATTATATATAGAAGTTATAAATAAATTCAGTACAATATATAGTTTTGTTACCTCCCCAGGCCCTGAACGTAAATCACGCAGGTACTCTATGAAATTTTAATAACCTGTAGACCATAAAAAAACCCTACACATTACACATGTCTCTAGCTCATATTAGTATCTACATATTATATATATATATATAGGTCTGCAGATATATGACTGAGTGACAGCAGACTGTATAAGACTTTAATCATTCAAATGTTATAAACAATGATATATATATTGATTGACACACAGATCTGTGGATGAGCAACTGAGCCCCAGAGTCTGAAAAGACAATGGTATCAAAGAAATCAAAAGGAGGAGGAAATAAAAATGCAGTAAGTGCAAATCATTAAAGAAGTAGAAGCAAAAACTCACTGATAATGTTTATGACAAGAGCCTCATTCTTCAATAGCAAATACAAAATGGCCTTATCAAAGGCCAAACTGAGGTGTGTAAGCAATGCAACAATTGCAAAGTACAAGGAGAAAACGGAACACCACTAATACTCTTACTCTAATTCACTAGATTATATATGCAGCTAAAATCCTCCTCACTCTAGTAGATCATGGAGACAGTCTTAATCTTACCAATTATGACATGTTATGGCAATTTTGCTGATGTGTTATTCTTCTATGCTACTAGATATCTGATACACTGCCTCTTTTAATACGAGCTCTTCTATATAAGTCCAAAATCAAATTGAAAATATATTAGAAATTTTTTTCAGTGCATATTTGTTTCCCTTCTTATTCACACATTGACCTATGTACAAGTGGTACATGTAACCAAACTGAAGAGCAAGAAACCTCCAATGAAGAAAGCAAAGAAGGTACACTTTAGTAACTAAGAAACTGCAGACTATTACTCGGACCATTGAGGGTGGGATTCGTGATAAAGACAGGGGTGCCATGGTCACTGTGAGAAAGTGATTGGTTTCTTGAACCGAGTGATAAGGTGAAATCTCATCAACTTCAAGTTGCATTTCACCTGGGTATGTTATTTCGAAAGCGGTTGGTTTTCTATGCAGGGACATCCTTAGGGGTAACCACAATATTAATGTAAATTCACACAGTTGGGAACAACAATTTGAATCAACTAGATTTTTTTTGGAAGCAATGTTAGAGCTTTGTAGGTTTGAGCTAAACTCTGATAGAAAAGCATGGCCTATAGTCATCTGAGGTGAAAACTTAATGTGCTTCGTCAATGAAGACATGCTTGAGTCTATAGCTGATGAAATTAGCCCATCAATAGAAGTTGTCAGCGCCAGCTTAATGTGCTGAAACAATGATTATCTGTGTAGATAAAATGTCCCTGACATGGTGATACTGGCCACCTGGGATAGTCATGCTAGACAAGTATTGAGCAAGGTCTTCGGTCAGAGTGACTAGGGGAGTGACGACTATAAATAGACTATCAGATATGAGTATAGATGTAGCAAAGGATATCAAGCTCTTTCTGCTGTCTGTTGGCATGATGCATACATCATGATCGCCAGTCATACAGCTCTGCACAACTTTAGCTTGTTGTGGAGATGTGAAAGAAGGAGAGGGATGTGGGAAGGCAAATGAGAAATATTATGAATTGGGCCGTGAAACTTGCATAGTGTTTTAATGTTTGATCTTCCTGTGGGCAGCAAAATGGTGCTTTCTCCATATCACCGGAGGGGCTGGTGAAAGTAATAGCCCAAAGGATGAGAGTCTAAAAACCAAGAATGGTTCTCAGTAATGAACTTGTAGTATTTTGTGTGTGTAGGATGAGGAGCTGAAATCTAGGTTCACCTTCATGCTTCAAAGCTGTTTGGCGAAGAGACTTGAGGTCAACATTCTCAATGCACCGCTCTTAGTTTGTCTAAGACAAAAGTGACCTCTTAGGATGCTTGTTAGCTGCAGGCTCATACTTGGTGTTCCTGAAGTACAGCCCACATTGCATTACCTGGGAAGTAAAGAGAAGGGGCCGACTTTGGAGGAGGTCAAGGTGATTGTCGATGTGAGTGAGCACGATGACGAAGAGAGTGAGGATGAGCAAGAGACTCCAGATGCGATCGATGCAGTGATCTTAACTATGGACAGCATGTCTCTCCCTGACAACAACAACTGCCTTGTCTTTGTACCCTTTATGAACAACATTGATGAAATAGTGGCGAGGTGTTTCAAGGCTTATGAAGGATCACTGGGGGCACGTAATACCGACTATGAGGACGTGTTAAACTTATATCACAATGATGTTGTTGAGTCGCTACAGGACAGATTCGCGTTACAGTTGCACCGCAGCAAGGATAAGACATGGCACAATGTGATCATTGGACTTACCTACACCACATTGAGTGACACTTGCAGGGAACACTTACTGTTGCCCCTAATGACGGGATATGTCATGGACCAAATATAGGGCAAATTTGAGGCTGTCAAGATGGGTATACTGAGGTGAGTATATGTGTTCGTGAAGGCAGGCAGAAAACTCACAGCATGCTCATCTCAGATAGCAAGCTGGTTTGAAAGCCTTCTGCATACAATGAAGATATACGCTGGACACTCACACACATGGAGTCGACGGGGAGGTGATCCAATGGAAGGAGAATTTTCCCGTTCAACGGAAGTGTCTTGAGTTGCTGGGGTGCACTGGTAGCATGGTATTTGTGTCTGACAATCTGCCAAATAGTCTTTCCAGACCACTTGATTGCGAGGAAATCAGCTGGGAATTTTTTAATCTTGTGGATATCTAGATTTCATACATGTGGGTCCAGTGGGGTCCAAACTTTCATGTTATAATCAGCATCACCGCTGTCTCAAAATCACGTGACTTAATGATATCAGCACTGGTATCTGCTAGTTTTTAAATCACGTGACTTAATTAATTACAATTGATTTGCATCAGGGGTTATTTATTATGTCATTAGTAGTTGGTATGTATCACTGTAGAACGTCCAATTTTCTCAGTCAAATTTCAGTTAATTGATCAGGAGATTACTTTGTAGTTTAAATTTAACATATTGAGGGATGGGGGACAGAATTCACTTTATGATTTGACAACCTAAAATTAATTGTATAGGTAGTCCCTATATAATTCCCCCCCAGGCGCAACACTAGTCTTTTCTTTCTTTCTCTTCAACCACCACCACCTACTATACAATGGCTAATGTGAGTGAGACTCAATGTTGTTTCCCCCAGCCGCTGACTTACTTTTAGGCGCAATTCAACCAACTCAACTTTGGGTGCCCGCCAATGGCAATCAGGTATGTTTTGTGGGTCTCATTGCCACCAGCTGACTGGAGACAGGTCAACAATCAGCAAGCACCTGGTCCAGCCCAGGCCGCACAGGGTGAGCGTCCACCAGTTGAGGAGAGAATGATCGTGATAATGGCTAGAGTGATGGTAAGTCAATCACTACATTACCTAGCATATTGACCAGGGTCTGGTCCAGCGCATGTGGGAGGAAGGGCACACCATTGCCAGAGGGAACGCGCGCCATCCACCCCCCAATATCCCACTTCAATCGAGGCCAGCTAATGTTGCTGGCAGAGGAGAGACACAATGAGTTAATGGTGCTGTTGGACGAGTTGATGGAAGTTGAGAGGGTGCTGGGGATCGCAAACATGTAGGCACACGTATCAGACAGGCAGGAGAAAGATAAATTTATATATACATCCCCCCTCATAACTATGATACCACATGCGATTGCACCAGTGTACATACCTAATCCCAGCATGAGATGATACTTCAATAGCACTATGGAAGGTAATTAATTTAGATATAAAAGGAATCAGACTACTTGGTAAGAGACAAGAGGGAAATATTACGTAAGCTGGGTCAGCCGATTGATTTGTAGGGATGAGCTGTTCTGCTTACATAATGCGGTGAAAATAAAGAGGCGCAAGGTTATCTGTAAGATGATAGTCAGTAAGGGAAGGGTACTGCAAGGGACATTACTTACCAACACTGAGAGGGTTAATAATAAAGACATTATCTGAAATGAAGACACTTAACTCACAACCATGTTGCATGAAAACATATTTCCTATTGTGTGGGGTATACATATTGTAGTAAGATTAGTACCGTACATATGCTAGTGGGTATAGATCCTAATTAAAAATTCCTAAGTAAATCTACATATTTTTGGTGGGCTCAACAAGGCATAAATCATTAAAACTTACAGCTACGGTAATGCTAGAGGTGGGAAGCAACCTCAAGTCGACAGTGCAATGCGTTGTGTTGCACTTCGCGACTGTGTGAATCCCACCTCGATACTCACCATTCATGATGAAGCATTCTTGACCCTTCTTGCGCGGTTGGGCAGGTGTCAAGAATTCAACGGGGATGTGATAATCAACCCGAGCACCACCTGCAGTCTTGGCAGTGCACCACGCTGCGATTTGTCCTGGGGGTGCGATGCCATTGGGCCCACAGAAGGGGTCTGGTGAATGACTGCTGGCCAGCCGTTTTACCAATTTCCCCCCCTGGAATCCGGCGGATACGTGGAACTGTGCATGGTAAGTGTAAAAATGGACCACAAAGTCCCTGAGGCAGATGAGCGGGTCTGAAAAAAAAAGTTAGCTTGAGTTGATGCAGTAGAATATGAAACTACTAACTCTGTGGATTG
>JRHT02000049.1:10751-233495 GCA_011800875.2 Suillus brevipes Sb2 | reverse complement strand
ATAGAATGTTCTGGAAGGTTCTATGACGTCATATGGAAATGGAGAGAAATAGAAAGAAAATAGAACTGTAACAGGAACTTGGTTGGACATGGGAAAACATACTAGGAAGTCAGGCGCACGCAAGTTGCGCAAGTGGTTTGTGTTGCCTAAGTCGCGCGAATGTCGTGTTTATCGCGCTAGTGTCGTGTTGCATGCATAGTACTGTAGGCATGACCTACATTGCAATATGGGCCATTGTGAGGCTACTCAGGATTGAGTCTCTACATCAGTTCCCTTGATCATCAGCATCGAAGCACTATTAAAACTAAATACCCCCGAGTCCCTGTATCAAATATTCACTGCCAATCAGCTTCCAGCATCAGATCAATTCGGAGATTGGTGGAGATTACTCTGCCCAGAGTGTGAAAGCTGGTGTCAAACCAGTGTACACACATCCTTACCTCTGTGCACCCCGGGGCAATTCAAGTTGCTAACCAATCATCGAGGCAGTAAGAAGTGTGCTGCTACTGCTTCCAAAAAGCAATAGCACAACACTCAGAAAGCTGGTGCATTGATCGAGCCTTGCTTTCGATCTGATCAACCCAGGTGTGTTCATTTCGATTAATGATCATGTAACATTATGACATTTTCAGCAACATTGATCGGAATGTTATGTGTTCTAATATCAGTTCACTTAAACACGACATCCAGTGTCCAGGCATTCCCATCAACTGGTGTGACGATCTTCACACTTTTTTCATGTCCTTCCCTCATTTTTAGACTTGGGGGGCGCCAATTACTTTTTGCCCTCAATCAGAAGCTATCTCTCCCGTCTCTTCGCACTCTCAGAGCTAAGTCTACATTCACTTCCCTCGTACCGACCATTGGGCCCATACGTAATGACCAATTCGACCAGAACATTCAGACCATCGTTCTCGACGCTCGCGCAGCCTCCCCATCCAAGCTGCCACCGCGCGGCGTCAGTTTCATGATTGATGAAATTGCACTGGAAGAGATGGCTGTGCACTTCAGTAAGTATAACAAGGTCGGGGGTCTGTGCTGGAAGCACTCGCACGTCGTCGACCCCGTCCTTCGCACGTACGACTCAGCTGTCAGCATCGCCCAGAAGATCCACGAGGGCAAAGTCCATCTCGGCAAAGAACTTACAGTAATCGGTGTCTCATGTTTTGGAGAAGACGAGATATACCCGATCCTTGCAGCACCTACCTGCAAGGCGGAGGGTGCTTCTGACATGGAGCATATTCTAGTGCAAACTGTCGAACACTGGAACATGAGTAGTGCAGCCATGTCTGTTGGACCAGTCTGGTCCTTTGCAATGGACGGTGATGCAACATGCCGTGCAGCAGGACACAAGATTTTCATCAAAACTCCATTGGCCCAAGACTCGCCTCTGTATGGCACACTTGTAAATTTGCCCGGACTGAATTTGTTTACTGGTGCGGGAGAAGTCACACTTGATTTTGACTTTAAGCATGTCTTCAAGTGTGTGTTTTTTTATATTCGCATCAATGTTGACTAACTTTAACAATGCACTAGGTATTTGCACACTTGTGAGGTCACCCACAGGGATTGTCCTAGATAATGGCCACGTCATTAACTCTATGATGCTCGCGCGCTATCTCGTGTGGTTACCTGCCTACAATGAAGCAGCTGTGACCAAGCTTCTTCACCCAGATGACCCCCAAGACGTACCTCGTGCTATTGCACTCATGCTCCCAATCATAAAATTTTCAACAGCACAGCGTCATATTGTGAACAACTCATTCTCATTCGACATTGATACTTGTGCCGACCTCACATCAATCTCTCTCCTCAGCGCGCTTTTTGAGTCCATTCTGCTTCCATTCATCAAAGTCTCACTCTCACTCTCTGAGCAGTTCCAGTATCTTAGTTGTTATGCTCACCTCGCATTCACTTTCTTTTGTGCCCATTGTTGTTCATTCATGTCATACCAACTTTATTATGACACCCAAACACTTGTCAAGAATGCTGCCTTCTGCCTTGTAAAGCAACAATCCCTCGATCCCTATGCTCCATTTTTCCTTGGAGACATTGGAGATGACCCCTTGGAGATTCTGTTTGGGCGCACACACATGATTGGTGGGCATAATTCTGCATGTTTATATGCACAGGCTCTCGATCGCCTCAGCACTGCGAAGGATATTGATGGCGTCTTTAAACGTCATCCCAATCTTGATCTGGGTCACTGCCGACTAAAGCTCACGTGCCATGAGGGTATTGATCACATCAACCGGGAGTTATGGAAGGGTGATATCATATCCGGCCAATGTGATCTTCCTTTATCATGGTCTAGAGGGCGCGATGACACTCTGAACATTCTTATGACTTCTCAGCTCGATCATTCTCATTACGTGTTTGCGGAGCACTTCAGCACAATCAATATCAACATGTTGCATCCATTCGGACAAGGCAAATACTTCAGTGTTTCAACTGAGGAGTCCCTGGACCCTAGTGTCATACTTGATATCCTTCCTCATGTTCCAGTCACTTCTCCTTCCGAATGCTTAGAGACCCTGTTGACGGATAAAGAAGACGGTGTGTTTGAAGGATGCGGAGAGTTGCACATAGAAGTGTCAGTCCCTGGCAGGAAAAATCATGAAAACTGCAAACACGTCTTGAGGGACTTTCTGAGTAGGATAGTAGTGCACATAGATAGAATAATAGACAATTGTATGGAATTATTAGAGACTACTATAGAAAGTACAGGGGAAGCGAAAACTATAAAAGACATACCAGATATCACTGAATCACCAGAATCCAAACACATGGCTCCCATGTGCACTATTACACTGTTCTAGCCGAACCCGTTAATAGCCGAATATGCTAGGTGTACTGTCAGGCAGCCCTTCACTAACCCTGGGCATCATGCTTACCGGCACACTGCCAATGTCCCCCATACTCATTCCATAAATGGAAATCACGAGGCCGACTTCTTAGTTCTGAACGGATCTCAGTTCAAGAATCTGCACAACGAGGTAATGCACGTGATCGATTTTGTACCAAGTATAGTAATTTATGCGAAGTTCGTCATCCCCGATGTAATTTCCCAATGCGGAAACATAATAGCACCTACATTTGAACTACCTATCAATGGCAGACAAATTCGCTCAGCTACTCCTCTTGCCTTCGCCAAATGACTCAATCCTGGCCCCTTCTTTAAAAACTACGACGACGACGTTAAACGAGCCCTTGGACGACTTTACATTCCCCTCCCCACCATCAACTTCAATAACTTAACCCATATGTCCGACAGTAATATCCTCAGTATCCCTGGACTGATCAAAATCAAAACCAAAGCACCAGATATGTACTCACATATCCCACTTATCCACACTCCTGCACAGTTCAATGACTGTCCAACGCACACTGGAGAGAGATGAGAAGGAGGGGAGGGTATTTGATGAGAAGGACTACAACAAGCACAGGAAGGAGGTAGCTAAGGGTATGGTACTTCCTACTCCCCCCAGGTACGCTGTCCCCCATCCTTTCCCTTAGTCCCTCACAACTCGCCCATCCAGACACCTCTTCTCTTGGGTGATACCAAGCAACCTGAGTCTCAGGTATTCCACCAGGCTCTGATTGTTCAGACCTAGTTGACTGCCTTCGAGAAGAACCCACCTGGGCCCAGCCGAGTTGCAACCAGTGCTCTTTGTCATGAGGAGGAGAGCTCAGATGGAGAACTCATGAGCACTAGCGATGTTTCCTCGTCCTGTGCCAATGACGAGAAAACAGCCAACCCGCCCCAGAGAACCATATCAAGCACATCAAGAAACTCACGGCGGACATAGCTGACCCCTGGTCGCGCAAGTCCATGCCCCAACTCATTCCATCCCTCCTCTTCACCAGGACTCATGAATCTCTTCAGGAGCCTGACAACGATGACGACCTCTTTGATCATATCATGCCCACCCCATTCAGCAATAAATACAGTAATCTTACTTATGAACTCCTCCCCTTCCACAGCATCTAATTGGAAGGCATTCTGAAGGAGAATCATGTTACTGGGAACAAAAAGGACTGGCAATCTTGCAAGAACAAATGGATCATGGTACATGCATTATTATTTTGTTTGATTAATTGAAAGTTTGACTACTGCAGTGCAAGAAAAAACATGCCGCCATCACTGATATCAAATCACAATCAGGCTTTTGTGGGATGAGGAACTCGGCGCAAACATTGGCCCAGCTGATGCTGCATGGTGGACTGCATTCACAAATGCACGTCCCAATACGAAGCCCTTTCACAACAAAGGCTGGAAACACTTTGATGACATGGATGATCTCTTGCATGCCCAGATCGCATGTGGCACCAATGCTTTTACACAGGCCGGGAAACCTTCAAATCACAACAAACGGCACCTGTGATAGGAGACTTGGGAGTTGAAGAAGATGACGAGAGTGGGATGGCTGCGGGAAGAGAGCGGGACAAAGACAAAGACGACATCATTCCTTGGGAAGCAACTCCTCCCCCCACAAAGCGAAAATCCACAGCTCCATCTTTGACTCCATCTCTCCCTGGTTCTTGTTCGTCTGGACCACCATCAAAATGCCAGCATGTTAGCGGATTGGCCACTGTGCTCTATGCAATCAACGATCAATTTTCTGAGTTCACCGACGTCTTTCATATAGCATCACAGTTATCCCCTCAATGCAAGCAGGCAGCAATGTAATGTGCTCAACTTCTCGAAACACATCTCAACAATGATAGCATGGCCGCGCTTATCGAAGCTTTTCAGATGGATGTCAGCGCTGCTGATGCGTATATGGTCATGTCCGACGATGGGCCAAGGAAGTCTTTTGTTGACTGCAAGATCAAATTTTATCAATAAACAAAGTCTCTAGATAATATTGTATTTTTGTGTGCTCATCCTGTCATGTCCTGACGAGCGCGACACACTCTACGATAATCTCTCCACATAGCATCTGCAATATGATCTCTTTCCTCTGTTGCCTTTTGCCTTTCAGCACGGTCTGCTGGTCCTCCAGCAACCCTGGATCAGGATCAATGTGATCATCAACTTCAAATTCTTCTATTTCCTTTGGATCAAAAATTCAGATGAAGTTATGGATGGCGCAAAGTGCGGGGGGAATTTGTGCTTGAGTCAACATGCTATACTCTGGCGGATGTACAAGTATCACGAACCGCCTCTTGAGAACACCGAAGATCCGCTCGATCACATTTCGAGCTTGAGCGTGCTGAAGACTGTATATTTCTGTGGAGTTTTGTGGCCTGCCTTGCATGAGAAGAGAGGATCAAAGTGACATATTACTCACTGAACTGCAGCTCGACCCCACTCAGCCAAGTGGTACCGAACACTTCAGTACGGAACGAGAAGTGAAATCGCAGATTGCAAACCCAGCATCCGCGAGGTAGTATTTTCCTTGTGGAATGTATAGGTCAGTGAGATGGGCATTATTGTAAAGAGTTGAGTCTGAGGTTGATCCATCCCAACCGCTAAGAAGATACTGGAACCGAAGATCAAATAAACAACATGCAAGACAATTTTGGCTGGTAAAACCTTTCTGGTTTCATGCAAGCTGTCTTTCTTCTGCTGATGGACAACATGCAATGTGTGTACCATCCATAGCTCCAAGTGCCCCTTCAAAGTGCAGAAAGAGTGTTGGATTCCCCAATATTTCTGCTGGAATAGGTGTGTCCTCCCGCGGAAGACATACAAATTTATTGTAGAAGGGTGCCGAGCACAAAGCAAGCAGGACTCTCTTGAAATATCTGATGTGGTATGTGAGACAATGTATATCTTTCAATAGTGTGAATGTACCTCTGCGTGGTTGTGTGGGAGTGCTGAAAATGTTCTGCAACATGACAGCTTGAAAGCCCTGTCACACACATGTAGAGAAATATAGCAACCTGTTCATCAAGCAGAATATATTTTGAATCACATAGCCTGCAAGTCTGCAGCCCTGCCTCAGTTCACCCCTGTACCCAACGGCGGCTTCCCCACCATACATATGTCACACTCCATGCAAATATTCGACCATCTAGACAACAGAGTCTTATTAGCATGGTTCCAAGTGGAACACCATAAACTCATTATCCGAGTGTTTGACCACTCATGCAAAGATGTGGTGGAGAGAGCAGCCATCATTGCAGAAAGAGCACGTGCAAGTATTGCCACCATAGCAGCATCCATCCACCAAGGCGTCCCAACAGTTCGCGTCTCCCTGCTGCAACCTTATGGCGGCAAGAACGCAAAAGACCTACCCACAGGTTTTTTAGTCCACAAAGTAATCAAAGAGACGAAGAACATGTTGCTCAATTAGTGTATTTGGTCCACCATGGACTTAACATTCGAGGCCCTTCCTTTCAACTGTACCCACCCCCCAGAGCTTTTATTTTGTCTATCCGGCTTCACCATGCTCAAAACAGACACCATCCTACAGGCAGTCACCAGCGCTTGGTCCACAGATGACAACTAGAGCCGCATCGAAGGCTTCTTATCTAAATGTGGTATCCCTGACGATGAGTTAATCTATAAAGCCACATACAACTTCGTCGTGTCAGCTCGAGTAGAGCTCCTTGACTTCAAGATCACAGGTGGGCTCTCCATCCCGCATTTCAACATCCTCGCGAAGAGCCCAACCAATGATGCAAAATCATGGACTGATCTCAGAGGCTTCCTCAGCAAACTCGCGTACCCCACAAACCTCGACGGCTGTGGCACGGCAACAGCTCTTTTCGCTTGTCAAGTCTGCCACTCACTCGCCCACCCCAAATGGCTATGCCCCTTCCCGCTAATCCTGAACTGGAACAGCCCAAAAGGTGGCAATAGGAACAATAACGCTCAATGCCAATCAGGAAGAGCTAGAGGTGGTAGAACCAGGTGGATTGCCTGATACTACGTACATACATGACACGACGAAAGAATGCAGCATACATATCCAAGACGCGACATACATAACACTCCCCTCCCTCCCATATCCCATGCTACCCTCCAGCACCCATATAGCCCAACTTAGTTATCTTGCAAATAACTGTCCTTTGTTACCAAAAATGTGCCACCATAAACATACAACCTGCCACAAAGTTCCAACTTAGGCCTAGGACCTAAGTCCATGAGAACTAACGACGAAGCAAGATAGGTCCTAATGAGACTTGGACCGTCAATTCAAACCAAGGCCCAAATTTACTGACCATCCTGACGGGACAGGAAAGGCAAGGTTGTCTCGAAGAAACATGGTGTATTCCAGAACACAGAAGCCTATTTAGGCCAGGACAAGTCGTGCTGAGAGGCTGAAGTTCCCATTAGTAGATGTTTTATAGTGTCCAAGGTGCTGCATCATGCCGAAAATGTTTACATAGTCCACTGACGATGAACCAGAATATGTTCATTCTATATCTACATAATGATCATAGTGTAGGTATAGTAATACAATCACCAACCACAACAATCAATACCCCCCCCCAACTATCAGTCTCTCTGTCGGTCATGGTTCATGCTCCCTAGACAATGGAGGAGGACCGCCTCACACCACTGGGAGGTCCTCCAATAACCAGTTTAGGGTTCTCAGAAGTGGACACGCCCTACATGGGTAACCCTCAACTCAACTCCATACCAGGAGCGCGCACACTGGGAACACCCCTCCCCAAAACAACCAAAACAACGCCCCACCACCTAGAACAGAACAGTTAAATAATGAGACACCAAATGAAAAAAATAACCACATATCTTCCAACACACAAGAGGGTGACAACAACACAAATGCGAATAAACCAAAAAAAAAAAAAGAGCGAACATTAAAATCGCAACCCTAAATATGAAAGGTCATACTTTTACAAGCCCCACACTGGGCTCAATCTCTAAATGGACAACAGTGAACCAAATGATCAGGGATCAAAAAATAGGTATTCTCTGTCTGCAAGAAACACACCTAACAGCGGAACACCAATCCCAAATAAATGCCCTATTCTCCTGGCAACTACATATCCTAAGCTCCAGTGACCCAGAGCACCCAGGAAGTTCAGCAGGCATAGCTTTCATAATAAACAAAGAAATAACAAAACCTCAGATGCCTCAATGGAGGTAATGATCCCAGGAAGAGCGGCAATATTATCTATTAAATGGCATAACAATGCAACCATCAGAATCCTAAACGTCTATGCACTGAATAACACCAATGAACACCGAAACTTCTGGGAATTAATCAAGTCTGAATGGGAAAAAACAAACACGGAGGCACCAGACTTCATGATGGGTGATTTAACATTACTGAGAACCCCATTGACTGTGCACCTGCAAGATTAGACAATGAAAACACCATAAACGCCCTAAGAGAACTGAAACTAACCTTCATGATGCAAGACACCTGGAGAAACGAAAACCCAACCAAAAGATTGTTCACCTTTAATAGCAATCACCAAACTCTGTCAAGACTAGACAGAATATACACCGCCGAGAGACACGCAACAAGCATGATCGAATGGTCCTTCAATATAAGCCAGATCCTGACGGATCACCATATGATAACCATCAGATTCGCCCCACCCAGACTTCCGCACATTGGGAATGGGAGATGGCCGGTAGATCTATTAATAGATAAAGACTTAATAAAACAAATAATCAGCATAGGCCTAGAAATGCAACAGAAAATAGACGAAATAGAACAACGAACTGACCTAATAAACCTGCAAACAATGTGGAAAGAATTCAAAAGCAGAATAACAAGTGTCGCCAAGGACACTACTAAGAAACACCTAGCTAGGATAAACCAATGCATAAAAGCACTCACCAAAGACCTAAGAAGGATCGCGAACTTGAAAGAGATAGACACCTCTGAAAACACAAGAATCAATAGAAGCATAGTAGAACGAGAGATAGATCACTTCCAGCAAAAACAAAATAAAAAAGAACAACTAAAAGCGCAAGCACAATGGGCAACTTAAGGAGAAACAATAAGTAAGTATTGGTCAAAATAAATGAAAAGAAATCACCAAGGGACATCATTCACCGATGAAAGATACCTGGCACAAACAACTTCACATCAAAGTCAGAGGAAATCGCAGAGATCGCGAAGACTTACCATGATAAAATACAATCCACAGATGGTGCACTATATGACGAACAAACACAACGACAAGCGAGAATAGAAGTGCTCAATGAGATACCAGAGAGCCAGAAGTTAGATGCAACACCAAACCAGATGGAAGGAACCTTAGAAGAAAAGAATGTCCTAAACGCACTTATGTCATCAAAATCGGGAAGTGCAACAGGAATAGATGGACTCCCCTATGAATTATGGAAACAACTACACACTAAATACAACAAAGCATGTAAGGACAAGAAACCAGGCTTCAACATTATAAGAACCCTTACCAAAGTAATGAATGACATACAACTACACGGGGTAGATAAAGACTCAGATTTTGCATTAGGCTGGATGTGTCCCCTGTACAAGAAAAAAGACCACTCTTTAATTGAAAACTACCGACCGATAACCTTACTAAATACAGATTACTGTCATATCCCGTACTCCGGACCCCATTTCCCATCCCTATTGTCACCATCCTTTCCTTTGCGCATGCTATACTTCAGTAGGATCAGCCCTACTACCTCCGTCCATCATCCGACTTGATATCCAGCCTTCCGGATACTGCAGCCAGCCTGTACCCCTGACCTCCGAACCTTCGGATCTTCGGACCTCCGGAACCTGTCCGAGTATATCCGGACTATTTTCCCGCGCTTCGGATCCAGACTTCTGGACCTGTATCGGATCCCGTCCGATGTCTAGATCCATTTCTGATATGATACGATAAGCTTGTCCTGTTCACATAAGGATAACACAGCCTATTCCGTTATTCGGTATTCCTTACTTCCGTCTTCTCGGTAATCCTCAATACCCGACTATGTTCTTGATCCATTTCCTTTTAAGTATTATTCCTATGTTTCCGGTATTCGGTTATTCTCATATTCCGTTCCATTACTGATCCACTCTGCCCTTTCATATCCGTCTCCATTCTATTATGATCCGTGACACTTCACCATAATATTCCACATGTCTCGTACATAGCTTCGGACAACTGTTTACTTACATTTCCTGTGCTATCTTCAGTATATAAACCTCCGTACATACTTGTAGTACCTCAGTTCGAATATTAAAGTTATTCTCCATCTAACGCTATTCTCCATCATGTAGTCTTAAGGGATTGATTCCCTTATGCTCCGACTCTACCTTTCGGTAGTCTTTCCTTATGCTCCGATACTTTCGGACCTTGTCCGATAGTTAATCCTTGTCTTTCCTTAACCTCCGCTACTTTCGGACCTTGTCCGATAGTTATCCTCTGTCCTTCACTTATCCTAGACTATTCCAGACTTCGTCCGATAGTCGTCTTGTATCCTCCGCTTATCCTATGTCCTCCGATACTTCCTCTGTTCATCCTAGACTATCTCGGACTGCGTCCGGATAGTCATCCTCCATCCTCCGACATATCCTCTGTCCGGACATTGGCTTGATGCCTTGTCCTTATCCATCCTCATCTGTTACACTCCCTCCGTACCCTCGGGTCACTTCCTCTGGTCCAATCTCGGACTTACCCTCCTGTTCCCTTTCTGCTTCGGACTTTGTCCTTGCAGCCATTACTCTGTTGGTTTCTACTTGGGATTCGTCCTAAAGTAGTCTTTAACTCTTCCTCCGTTCCTGGATATGTCTTCAGTAGTGTTTCCCACAGTCCGGACGTACGTCCGGATTAGTTCCCATGCTCCGGATATACTTCCGGACGAGTTCCCGCAGTCCGGATATCATGTCCGGACTTTCCCACGCTTTCGGAAGTCCATTGGGCACTTCCACCAGAGTTGCCTTACCTTCGGAAGTTCCACTGAACTTCGTTGGATGTCCTCCGGACTTCATTCCGAAATATGGGGCACATACTCGGGTAAGGGGCACAGCGCACGAGCTGAGGCCAAGCCCTTCCTTCCTAATCCGACCCTCCGGCATGGATTCTGACAATTACAAAACACTCACTAAAGCCTTAGTAATACAGTTAACAGACCATATGCAAAAATTAATTCACCCAAATCAAAGCGGATTTATTAAAGGAAGATCTATTTTTGACCCAATACGTTTAACACAAGTAATGACTGCATACGCGGACCTTATGGAGGAAAACGGAGTAATAGTAGCCTTAGATCAAGAGAAAGTGTATGACCAAATACATCACATGTATCTACTAGAAACCCTAAGTAAATTCAACCTACCACCTATGTTCACCAACACGATAAAAAGTAAGCCAAGGCGTCAGGCAAGGAGACCCCCTATCATGCTTACTTTTTGACCTGGCCATTGAACCACTAGCCTGCCTACTAAGAAACTCCCCAAAACTGCGAGGTTACAAAATTTCTGGAATAAACAAGAGAATATTAGTTAACATGTATGCAGACGACATGACAATATACCTATCTCACCATGACAAATACTCAGATCTCGAAGACACCCTACACACTTGGTATAAGGCATCTGGAGCAAAATTTAATCTAGAAAAAACCGAAATACTCCCCATAGGATCAAAGACACACCGCTGTAGAGACTCGCGTCTCGCTAAGTGTGCAATATTGAATTCTCCCACTTTCCAAACATCATTCAGCTCTTATCCTTAGGACAAACATTGTGCCTCCGTGCACCTCTATTTTATTTTCGCAGATTTAGCACGCACGCGTCCGCGCCTTCCGCGCGCTTCGCGGCTCGTCCTATTGTCCATATCCTGTCCAATACATGTCTACTGGAGTTCATTGGTGCGTTTCCCATGCTATTTCCATTTATCTAACATATCTCCGAGCTTGTACTCACGCCGTCGTGCTTCGCGCGGTACCGAAAGCCTTATTACATATTTTCATGCTTATATTTAGCTTACTCGGCTCGCATCTTCGGGCCTGCGCGTCTAGTGACGCTTGCAGTTTTACTTATATGCAGGACTTCATGTAGATGTTCTGGATCGCTTTTCCCCCCAGCTACTTCCTCTGTGTTGTAGACATCTCAGCACTCAAAATCTATTTTCCTCTCATTCTCGCGCACCGCGCAGCTATCACTGGATCATTATCTAGTTTTACTAGTGTGATTTATTTCTCAAACAAGGCTATCTAAGTCGCACTTCGCGCGACTTCTCTATCCCATATCTTAGCGTGCGCTCCTGCATCGCGCGTGCCGCGTCTTCCGCTGTCGCTCCCGCGCGCTCTGCTCTATATCGTGCTTCGCGCGATAGTCATTCTACACCCTACTCGTTCTTGTGGTTCCCTCGTTCAGAGAGGATTTCCCTTAGCTCAGTAGCTGTCCTTGGGTCGAGACCTTCACTCGCATTCAGGACTTACTGTTCCATTATCCCCCTGTGTTTTCCCCACAGTTCAGATTCCTCTTCGACAACATCATACAAAACAGAAAAATGAACGAACATGACACACCATGGAACGAACAAATAAGAATAGCCCATGATGGCAACCCAATATGGACTCTTGGGGCCTGGGTAGGAAACAATGTTGAACAAGCCGCGTCTTGGGAACCAATCCTAGAAGAAATTGAACAAAACCTAAACAGATGGGAATTAAGCCACCCCTCCCTAGACGGAAAAAGATTAATAACACAAATGATAGTAGGCGGCATGACACAATTTCTCACCAAAGCACAGGGAATGCCGAAACCCATTGAAAATGCAATAACCAAACTGATCAGAAACTTCATATGGAACAAAAGAAGAAACCCACCAATCAGCAGCAAAAGACTAGAACACCCCATAGCAGAAGGTAGAATAGGCCTCCTGAACATAAAAGCTAGGAATGAGGCAGTAGAAATTACTTGGATAAAGACTTATGTTGACGTATCCGACCAAAGACCATCCTGGGCATATGTCACTGACACAATGATTGTCATATCCCATACTCCAGACCCTATTTCCCATCCCTATTGTCACCATCCTTTCCATTGTGCCTGCTATACTTCAGTAGGATTAGCCCTGCTACCTCCATCCATCATCCAACTTGATATCCAGCCTTCCGGACACTGCAGCCAGCCTGTACCCCTGACCCCTGAATCTTCGGATCTTCGGATCTCTATACTTCCGGAACCTGTCCGAATATATCCAAACTACTTTCCTGTGCTTCGGATCCAGACTTCCGGACCTATATCGGATCCCGTCCGATGTCTAGATCCATTTCTGACACGATACGATAAGCTTTTCCTGTTCATATAAGGTTAACACAGCCTATTCCATTATTCGGTATTCCTCACTTCCGTCTTCTCGGTAATCCTCAATACCTGACTATGTTATTGATCCATTTCCTTTCAAGTATTATTCCTATGTTTCCGGTCCTCGGTTATTCTCGTATTCCGTTCCATTACTGATCCACCCTGCCTTTTCATATCTGTCTCCATTTTATTATGATCCGTGACACTTCACCATAATATTCCGCATGCCTTGTACATAGCATCGGATGGCTGATTACTTACATTTCCTGTGCTATCTTCAGTATATAAACCCGTGTAACATACGATACAACCTCAGTTCGAATATTAAAGTTATTCTCCATCTAACACTATTCTCCATCATGTAGTCTTAAGGGATTGATTCCCTTATGCTCCGACTCTACCTTTCGGTAGTCTTTCCTTATGCTCTGATACTTTCGGACCTTGTCCGATAGTCAATCCTTGTCTATCCTTATCCTAAGCTATTTTGGACTATGTCCGATAAGCTATTCCTAGTCTTTCCTTATCCTTAGCTATCTTGGACCTTGTCGATAGTTAATCCTTGTCTTTCCTTAACCTCCGCTACTTTCAGACCTTGTCCGATAGCTATCCCTTGTCCTATGCTTATCCTAGACTATTCTGGGCTACGTCCGATAGTCGTCTTGTATCCTCTGCTTATCCTAGACTATTCTGGACTATGTCCGATAGTCATCTTGTATCATCCGCTTATCCTATGTCCTCCGATACTTCCTCTGTCCACCCTGGACTATCCCGGACTGCGTCCGGATAGTCATCCTCCATCCTCCGACATATCCTCTGTCTGGACATTGGCTTAATGCATTGTCCTTATCCATCCCTATTCATTACACTCCCTCTGTCGGTCTCTACTTGGTTTTCGTCCCAATGTAGTCCGTAACCCTTCCTCCACCCTCGGATATGTTCCCATAGTGTTTCCCACACTTCGGACATATGTCCGGACGAGTTCCCACGCTCCGGATGCCTTCGGATTAGTTGCCACGCTTCGGACATGTCCCAGACAAGTTCTCGTAGTCTGGACATCTCTATTAGGATCTCCTGTGTTTCATGGAAGTCATCTAGGCACTCCCTTAGAGTAGCCTCACCTTCGGAGTCTTACTAACTTCGTTAGATGCCCTCCAGACTTCCTTCTGAAGCTAAGGGCACATACTCGGGTAAGGGGCACAGCGCACGAGCTGAGGCCAAGCCCTTCCTTCCTGATCCGACCCTCCGGCATGGATTCTGACAATGATAAACTATCTAAAACCAATTAACAAATATAATGGACCCAAGAACCTTCCTTACATCCTGGTCGCCACCAACTCAAGGCAAACGAGCTTCACGACTACCAAAGATAATAACAAAGATGTTAAAAACAATCAGAAAACATAATGTAACATTCATACCATTAACAATATCTCGCGGCCTTAAGGAACAACTTCCCGCCTGGTTACACATAGGCGCCCTGCCAAAAACATATCACAAAAACAAAGACAGCTGCCTACAACAAGTACACAATGTCAACACAATCAAACACATGCATGAACTCACCAGACGACTAACAGAACGAAACACCCACAACCCACATGCAACATGTGCATGCCAAGACTGTGAAGAAGATAAACAAACAGGTTGCAATAACCCTCATAAATGTGCGACAACAGCGAAAAACACACTAGACAAGATCCATCCAAAATACAACCTCAACACATCCTCTAAGAAAGACGACCTGACACTAACACATAGGAGGTTAGAAAAGAACACACAAGCCAGAAAACAACCACAAACTGAAGTCACCTTCAACCCCTCTATCACAATAAAAAAAGACCTGTCAGAGGGATTCAGTATCTTTGTCGATCCAATGAGACCGATACCCATTCCAGCATATCGACTTTGAGCCCCACCGAACAGGCACCCTACTGACAATGAACTCCTAACCATCTATACCAATGGCTCATGCACAAACAATGGGAGACAAAACACATCCTGTGGCGGAGGAATATGGATCGCAGATCAACATCTATTCAACCGAGCAATGCGCACACCTGGTACACAACATTCCAACCAAATTGGAGAGTTAATAGCAGTCCTCGTAGCATTACAATCAGCGAAGCCTATAACCCCCGTTAAAATAATAACCAACTCAAAATATGTAAAAGAAGGATTGACCACTCACTAATGTGACACTTTTTAAAGTGATAACATATCAGCTAAGATGCAGACAAGCCCCAACACAATTCCAATGAATTAAAGGCCACAGTGGCATTCGAGGAAACGAGGAAGCAGACCGACTTGCCCAACAAGGAGCAACAAAACCAAATGTCAACAAAATAGACACATACCTACCACGAAACTTTGATTTACAAGGAGCAAAGCTAAACAAAATGACGCAAAAATTAGCAAAGTGATCATGAACGAGACTCACCTAGAATACAACTGAACAACCCTAGTGCTACTAGACGTGACAAGATATGCGCTAGAATCAACTACGTCCACACTAGAAACAGATGAATCAATATGGAAAAGCTGTAGAAATAAAGACTTCCCTAAGAAAATACAAATCCATGAACAATGCTGAAGGTTCAACAAGTCAGCTGAGGGTGCAGCTGACAACTGTTGGGTTTGACTACCTAGCTGCTATGTCTGCATAGACAATGTCCGACCCTAAAGGGTTTCTGGTCCAGGCTCAGAACTCAGATAGAGAAAATATCACAAATCACTCCTAGGGACTCAGAGTGGTAGCAGGCGAAGAATTGCATGATTATGTAAGCATCAAAAATGTGAACATAAGAAAGGTAACAAACAGTATCTACAAGCCTAGTCAAATATGAGTCTCTACAACGCATACTGTATTGGCAACTTCTGGCGACAGATCCCAACCTTTGAACACAGAGCTGATTGCCCCACATGCAGGGAAGACACCGAGTCTATGGAACACATACTAACACAATCCAACAATCCAACATGAAAACTAATATGGGACCTGGCAAACAAGTTATGGCCCAATCAAAATGGAAGATGGCCCAAACCTACCATCGGACACATTCTAGGATGCGGCGCACTCACAATCCCACAAAACCCCAACATTGAAATGAAAATGACCTCCGATCACCAAAAAATAAAGGTGCATCTTGTCTCCTGCGAATCCTAATATCTGAATCAGCTCATCTGATCTGGGTTCTCAGATGCGAACACGCAATTAAAGGACAAACTCACACTGACGACATAATCACCAAAAGATGGATAAATATAATAAACCAAAGATTACAACTCGATCGTGCAATAGCAGCCAGGAAAGACAGATCAAAGAAGACTATATCACAAGTCCGTAACACCTGGAAAGATGTAATACAAATAAACAAAAACAACAACATAAATATAAGAAATAATAATTGGGTAACCACCTTAGAGGTTTTAGTGGGTATTAAATTACCCAGGCCCTCACAGACTGAGGTCACCAGGTAATATACAGTGGCTCAAAAAAGTGTCCCAATGTTTATGCGATTTCATGTAATTGCTTGATTGTGGGTCAGGATGCGGGAGTATGACTAAGCTATAGGGAGGTGTCAGAATGCTCTGCTTCCTGGCAATATTATTGGTCCCTACAGCGTGAGAATTGGATCTTACTGTGCGAAGATATAGGCATTTTAATATGATGACTCATTGGGACACTTTTTTGACTTTGCATTTAACCAACACAATCTCTACAATTCCAGTACTTTGTGTGACTTTCTTTTGTCCTAATCACTTCTGCCACTCTTCTGGACATATTATCTATTAATTTAGGGTATATTGCCTTAGTAATATTATCCCACGCTGTTGTAACACTATCCCATAGCTAAAATAGCCCCTATAATGGATTTTAATCCACTACAAGCAGTTTCTTGAGTGATACCCAGGGTCATTAAATAGGGTTAATGTCTTAGATATATGCTGGACATGATAGAATAATATTATTGTAGTCTTCAAGTCATCACTGGCCAATTTAGATGATTGCTCTATGTAACCTGAGATCTCTTGATCACTATATTTGAATTGTGCAGGCTGCTAATGATACCAATGCCACCGAATTGATGATTTTCATTATCTCTATAATTATCTCCACTCAAGTAGTCTGTCAGACTCTTAAGACAGCTAATCTTAAAGCTGTAATCAAGAAAAATACTCTCTTTTCTCTCACCTCTAGAAAGAGAAGATAAGTTGCTGCATTCAAGCACACATACTAGGCTGCTGATATCTGAAAGACAGTTATAGCTATTAACTAAGGCTAAAATATATAGGATGAGATCATATGGCCAGGTATTGTATTGAAAATTGTAGGAGAATCATTAAGATGAAGAGAAGTCAAACAAACATGCAAGTTTCAAGTTGAAAACTTGATGGTAGGAGGCTATATGAGATGAAATAGAGTGGGAATTTTATATGAAGTAAAGGGGAGGGTTATTGTGAAGTAGTAAATCTTAATTTGACAGAAGTGTCTGCTAAAAAACAAGTAGGAGTCATAGGTTAATAAAGAAGATACTATTTTGTGATAAGATAGGGACCCTACATATGTATCTAAATTGGCCAGTGATGACTTGAAGACTACAATAATATTATTCTATCATGTCCAGCATATATCTAAGACATTAACCCTATTTAATGACCCTGGGTATCACTCAAGAAACTGCTTGTAGTGGATTAAAATCCATTATAGGGGCTATTTTAGCTATGGGATAGTGTTACAACAGTGTGTGATAATATTACTAAGGTGATATACCCTAAATTAATAGATAATATGTCTAGAAGAGTGGCAGAAGTGATTAGGACAAAAGAAAGTCACACAAAGTACTGGAATTGTAGAGATTGTGTTGGTTAAATGCAAAGTCAAAAAAGTGTCCCAATGAGTCATCATATTAAAATGCCTATATCTTCGCACAGTAAGATCCAATTCTCACGCTGTAGGGACCAATAATATTGCCAGGAAGCAGAGCATTCTGACACCTCCCTATAGCTTAGTCATACTCCCGCATCCTGACCCACAATCAAGCAATTACATGAAATCGCATAAACATTGGGACACTTTTTTGAGCCACTGTATAGAGCCCCACACTACTCCCAGATGTGGAGTGTGCATAAATAGCATTTTCTTTCGGACAGCACTTAAATGTGCTGATATAAGTGTTTATGTATGGCTAGACAGTGTCAGTTGCTACATAATAGACTCGCTTTTTTTTTATAAAAAAAAAAGAACATCAAATGAATAATTGTGAGCAGCTAGAAAAATTGGTAAGTGAAGGAAGACTTACCAGGTTAAGCACTGGACAATACAGCACACGGGACGGAAAGTTGATTGAAAGACTACCGAATGAGACATTGATTGAAGTCTTGATGCACAAAGACACAGCACCCGTGGTGCACTTCATTGAATTTAAGTCGAGAAATGATCTACAAAATATTAAGTCAGTAGCGGCATTTGAGAGAAACGAGGAAATGTACCTTTGTGTGTAAGAGTCCAGCACAAATTAATCTGAATACGAAAATAAAGGTGCCAAAAATGTGTCGTCCAGCATGAGTGCTGAAAGTGCCAAGAAACACGCTGCATGCCCTGTGAAAGGGACAGCAGCCATAATGGAAGTGGATGGGGAAGAGAGGGAGGAGGACAGACTCCCAGAACCTGTCAAAAATAAAACAATCAGTAAAAAGAGATGGAATTCAGAAAACTCACCTGAATATGGCCCAAGGCCCAAGATGGCTAAGCTTGGTGTAGAAACACCCAAGCTAAGGCCTAATATAAGATCTGTTGAAGAAAAGTCAGTAAAAGAATTGAGAAATAATGAAGGATGTGATGGATGGGACAGGAGCACCATCATAGTGGATGGTGATGCATCTGCCGTCAGGAGAGAGTTAGTAGCGTGTCATCCAAACACACATCAAACGAATTCAAACTCCAACCAGAAACGGCCGGAACGCATCACAAGAATTAAGTTGGGGGAAATTGTGGGGAACGTGTTGAGACCCCCACCAAAAATAGAAATAGGTCTTCTTGGAACTTTCTGAGAATTGTCCAGACCACCCAAACTGGCGGATCCACTGATGTTCTGTGGAACATGTTTATTTTCAGTTGAAAATGAAAAATTACCTTTTCGAGCTAAAAATTCTTCAAATCCATCAATTACTGAAGCCAAAATTCACACAGCGGCTGAATTTCGAAAATCAATACAGCCCAAGCAAATTCTGAGTAATTCATTAGTCAACAAGGCAGTGACTTACTCAGACAAATATGAAATTGAATATATGCCTAAGTCTATAAAAAAGCCACCAGATTTGCGATTTACATCAGTTTCCAGCCTCGTGTCTATTATTGATAGCGCGAGGCACTCAATCACCTAAATTTGGCAACAGTATTCCCACCGAGATTGAATTCTGCGCCCTTTGCAGACACATGCGCGGAACTTTCCGAATTTATTTCCCACCACGCCGGGAACTTCTGTTTCACGACTTCTATTGATCACAATGCTTTAACTTTCTCTTTTCAACCCTCACAACCCCTCCCTCCTATTGAATCTTACCATATTTCCGAGCCATCTACTCCATCCTACTCTCCCCTTCCATTGGACAACACCCCAGTTGATGGAAGGGACATAATGGACCCATCTCAACCAACCACCATCCCAAATATTCCTGCACCAACTCTTTTTGACGTGAATTTCAACTCTCTCACTAACGGCACTTTGTCTACTATTCCGGAGGGCACTGAACTATCCAAGGATCACTATAACGAGACACTTAACACTACCTTTGGTGAGCCTCTCCACGATTTAATTTTTTCTCAGAACATTTTGAATATTCTTGCTAATGCAGGATATTAGAACAATATTCATTCATCTACCGCTATCAATACTCGCACTACCAACCAAGGACCACCCATTGAGATACACAGGTATTGTCTTCCCCACCAATGGCTTTGTCCGACAACGAAATATTCACTAATACTCTGACACCCTCCCAAGCCTTGGAATCTGCTCGGGATCGTGTTGACGACTCTGCTGCTAATGTTTTTCTTTCGGGATCTGTCAATGAGACCAATGGTCCATCTTTGCTCATTCCCACACCACCAATCCCTGTAACACCTCCATGAGGGAGACGCACCCGCACCCGTTTCAACTGAGCCTGTCTTTTTGTTTAATATTTCGTCACCTTTGTCACACCATGCAGCCATCCTCAATGACATCACACCACATGATGCTGAGGTTTATGGTGATACTCAGCTTGCAAGACTCCACGATAACCATTCGCTCTACTTTCCTAGTGTTATTAATGCTATTGCTTCGTTCTTGTTCTGCCAAGACCAACTCATTGCGAATGACTGGGATGTTAACTCGTACCGTGATGACACATACCCAGGACACCCTGTCATTGCCAGAGACCCAAAGTTACCAACCGGAGGCCCATGATCCACTCGAGATTGGTCTGACCGAGTCGAAGAACTTTGGGATCATCGTGCCCATACTTGTCACCTCCTTAAACTTGTTGATACTATCCTCTCACCTTGCATGCTTACTGAAGCAGCTACCATGTCATCTATCCTTAGCTGTGACAAGCAAGATCACATTAAGGGTCAAATTTCACCCTCTTTTTTTGTTGGGAAGTACAGTGACATTAACCCCTTTTTTTCCTCGTCCGAGGCTCGTCGTCTCAATGCTTACATTGCCGTGGCTTGTTTCCATGGTGGAACCAAGTTTGCTTCGAGACTCAGTGACACCTTACTCATGCCTTTCCCCGACGAAGACATTGTTGGAGAGCTTACTACCTCACACATTCTCGACACTGGAACTTATGACGAAATCATCTCCGCGGCACGTGATCTTGATCATGTCCTTAAAATCAATCATTCAGGCTTCGTCATGCTCAAAATTTCACCATTTCATACCGAATATATTGATGGTATGATTTCTGGTCCTCGCACATTTTATAAACTCAACAAAAACCCAAAAGCTCCGAAAAGGAAAGTAACTACTGGCCGAAAGGTTCGAAATGGCCACAAGTTCCTTTTGTAAGGGTGTAGAGGTATTTCTCTACAGTCTTGCTTCGAGTTTTGTTCTAACTTGATTATTTTTCTTAGTTAAATATTTTCATTTCATTTCTCACATTCCTGCTCGTCCATTTTCGATATTTCTATCCATTTGACTTTGTCGCCACACATTTTTCGTCCACAACTCAACCAAAGCCTGTCATATCCCGTACTCCGGACCCTAATTCCCAGCCCTATTGTCACCATCTTTTCCATTGTGTATGTTACACCTCAGTAGGATCAGCCCTGCTACCTCCGTCCATCATCCTACTCGATATCCAGCCTTCCGAACATCTGCAACCAGCCTGTACCCCTGACCCCTGAATCTTCGGATCTCTGGATCTCCGGACCTCCACATCCTGTCCGGATATCTCCGGACCTTTTTCCCACGGTCCGGCCATATCTCCATTTAGTCACCACCGCTTTTCCGGTCCTCGGATATTGTCATACCCTGTTCTAGAATCCATTCCCCCTATATGCCCAGATCCTCCTGACAGTTAATATCCAACTCCATTCTGATCCCTCCGTTAGTCTATTCATTTCCTGTTCATTTAACTCGTTCCCTTTGTTCCATTTCATATCCGGCTCCACTCTTGATCATTCCGCAGTATACTCTTTTGTGTTAGACTCCCTCGTACATAGCTTTGACTTCTGAAGACTGCGCTTCAGCCGGATACCCGTTGGGAGTACTACAGTATATAAACCCTCTGTAACCCGTAGTATTTCCTTAGTTCAAATATTACAGTTATTCTCCATCAATGTTGCTTCCATCTCCGAAGCCTTAGGGATTGATTCCCTTACACTCCGAGACTACCTTATGGTAGTCCTTCCTTATCCTTGGCTATTCCGGACTTCGTCCAGATAGCTATTCTTTGTCCTTCGTTTATCCTGGACTACTCCGGACTTCGTCCGGATAGTTATCCTTCGTCCTCCACTCATCCTAGGCTATTCTGGACTTCGTCCAGATAGCTATCATTCAGCTATCCCTCGTCCTTCGGCCTTAGGCCTTCGCCCATCCCTCGGCCATCCCTCGGCCTTAGGCCTTTCGTCCATCTCTTGTCCTTAGGCCTTTCGTCCATCTCTTGTCCTTAGGCCTTTCGTCCATCTCCTGTCCTTAGGCCTGTGTCCATCTCCTGTCCTTAAAGCCTGCGTCCTTCGGCCTTAGGCCTTCGTCCATCTCCTGTCCTTAGGCCTTCATCCATCCTTCGTCCTATGTCCTACGTCCTCCGTCCATCCTTCGTCCTCCGTCCATCCTTCGTCCTCCGTCCATCCTTCGTCCTCCGTCCATCCTTCGTCCTCCAACATATCCTCCGTCCGGACCTTGGCTTGATGCCTTCATCCTGTTCAATCCTTTATCTGTTCCACTCTCGGACATGTTTCTAAGTAGTCCTCCTATTTCCGGACGTACGTCCGGATTTAGTTCCCGCGCTCCGGACATGTCCCCGGATGAGTTCCCGCAGTCCGGATATCATGTCCGGACTTTCCCACGCTTTTCCGGATGTCCATTGGGCACTTCACTAGAGTTGCCTTACCTTCGGAGTTCCACTGGACTTTGTTTACACAGTCTTTCCATTTCCGGACGAGTTCCTGCAGTCCGGATATCATGTCTGGACTTTCCCGCGCTTTGCTGGAAGTCCATTGGGCACTTCACCAGAGTTGCCTTACCTTCGGAGTTCTACTGAACTTCGTTAGATGTCCTCCGGACTTCATTCTGAAATATGGGGCATGTACTCGGGTAAGGGGCACAGCGCACGAGCTGAGGCCAAGCCCTTCCTTCCCCAATGAGACCCTCCGGTATGGGTCTTAACAAAGCCCCTAAACACCGCAAAAATTACATAATCTTACAAAACATGGACCCTCGACTCAATTTCTTCCATCTTTTGTATTTATAGCTTCGCATTTCTCCTGCTTTCACTCATAGTTTGGTCTATGTTCTGTCAGCTTACGAGATATATACAAAAACAGGTCAAGAGAGATAGCTTTAGATTTTGAGTTATCAGTTCATGTAATTCAAGTTTTTTGCTGTCCAAAATAACTCGTCTGAATTTTCCAAGTCCCTCAAATTAACACTTGTGCTTACTCTAGTGTTTACACTATGATTCAAGCACATTAAAATATAGGGAAAATCCCGGATTTATTACAAGACAAGTCTATAGCTTCAAGCTATATGAAACTTCTATATTATCAATGACATAGTTCTAGCCTATTAAAAAAAATTCTATCTGAGCAATCTAAGTGCTAGTCTATTTGGTTAATAGTCTAGTATTTAATTGCAACCTCCGCTACTATGTGACCAAATCAAATCATTATGTCTATGTATATACCCCGCCTATTATTGTCAGTTCAAATAGGGGTATCTCGACCTTCAGACCACGAGCATTATTCCCAACTGTGTGGGAATTACGACTATATCTTTATGATGACTAGCAGACCATACAACTGAATTTGAGCATGAATAATCCGCTCATAGCACAATCATGACACATCATATTGTTCATACATTTGATGTATCTATGTAAGGAAAGAGACCATATTTTACACCATGATTAGGACAACTGGGGACAGTTGCAATTTCTCGTGCCCGGTGGATGTCATGCATGGTATTGACTTGATACCATGACATGTAGGAGTGTATAGGAGATAGGAGAAGCATATACAATATGTTCTCACTATCATAGGTTCAGTGTTCGATTATTTAGTCATATTTGTATTTTTATTTGTAGTTTCTGCGAGTTTCTGTCTCTTTCCATTTTTCCAGGCTTCAGCCACCTGTTTACTAATTAGTGAACCACTCAGATATGTTCGTAAGCATGTCATGTGATTGGTAATAATCTGATTTGTAAGGACTTCTTCATGACTCATCGTGTTTTGTCATGATTTGTCATAATTCATCATGCTTTGTAATTTTCAGTCATGCATTTTAGTAAGTAGCTAATTTAGCACACCAAAAGGCTTGGTTTGTAAGCATATTCTTACCAATCCAGTGATGAGTCATTCCAAAATCACATAATTCAGTCAATACTTGCCATGTTAAACGGCCAACCGAAGTTGAGATTCTTCCGAGTGAGACGGGTCACCCAAGACGGGCCCAAATGCAGTATAGTACCGGTAGCATCAGTGGGCCCAGATAGATACAACTATCTGGTACTAATGGCTGGGCCAGCCATGTAGTGTGTGATATATATCTCGGTAGATACATCTGGGCCGAATGGGGTATCTTAGGCATGGTTAGACACGGTCGGGCCCTAACAGACATAGGGTACATTAAACCCGGTAGAAACAACCAGGCCCAGATGGGTGAGGTGTATACCTGGGTATATGAAACTTGGGAGACATGACTGGGCCCAGATGAGTGGGGTATACAACTGGGTATTAGAAACCGGCAGACACGACTGGACCCAGATGGGTGGGGTATATACCTGGGTATTAGAAACCCAGCAGACATGACTGAGCCCAGATGGGTGGTGTCAGAATCCATGCTGGAGTGTTGGATTAGGAAGGAAGGGCTTGGCCTCAGCTTGTGCACTGTGCCCCTTACCCGAGTACGTGCCCCATATTTTGGAATGAAGTCTGGAGGACATCCAACGAAGTTTGGTGGAACTCCGAAGGTAAGGCAACTCTGGTGGAAGTGCCCAATGGACTTCCGAAAAGTGTGGGAAAGTCCGGACATGATATCCGGACTGCGGGAACTTGTCTGGAAGTATATTTGGAGCGTGGGAACTAATCTGGACTGTGGGAAACACTACTGAAGACATATCCAGGAACAGAAGAAAAGTTAAAGACTACTTTGGGATGAATCCCAAGTAGAAACCAACAGAGGAATGGCTGCAAGGACAAAGTCCAAAGCAGAAAGGGAACAGGAGGGTATGTCTGAGATTGGACCAGAGGAAGTGACCTAAGGGTACGGAGGGAGTGTAATGAATAAGGATGGTAAGGACAAGGCTTCAAGCCAATGTCTGGACAGAGGATATGTTGGAGGATGGAGGATGACTATCTGAACGCAGTCCGAGATAGTCTAGGATGGACAGAGGAAGTATTGGAGGACATAGGATAAGCAGAGGATACAAGATGACTATCGGACGAAGTCTGGAATAGTCTAGGACAATTGAAGGACAAGGGATAACTATCGGACAAGGTCCGAAAGTAGCGGAGGTTAAGGAAAGACAAGGATTAACTATCGGACAAGGTCCAAGATAGCTAAGGATAAGGAAAGACTAGGAATAGCTATCAGACATAGTCCGGAATAGCTTAGGATAAGGATAGACAAGGATTGACTATCGGACAAGGTCCGAGAGTATCGGAGCATAAGGAAAGACTACCGAAAGGTAGAGTCGGAGCATAAGGGAATCAATCCCTTCAGACTACATGATGGAGAATAACTTTTGATGGAGAATAACATTAATATTCAAACTAAGGATGTATCGAGAGTTACACGGGTTTATATACTGTAGGCAGCACAGGAAATGTAAGTAATCAGGCATCCGAGGCTATGTACGAGGCATGTGGAATATTATGGTGAAGTGTCATGGATCATAATAGAATGGAGACGGATATGAAAAGGCAGGGTGGATCAGTAATGGAACGGAATACGAGAATAACTGAGGACCGGAAACATAGGAATAATACTTAAAAGGAAATGGATCAAGAACATAGTCGGGTATTGAGGATTACCAAGAAGCCGGAAGTAAGGAATACTGAATAATGGAATAGGCTGTGTTAACCTTATATGAACAGGAAAAGCTTATCATATCGTATCAGAAATGGATCTAAACGTCGGACTGGATCCAATATAGGTCCGGAAGTCTGGATGCAAAGCGTGGGAAAATAGTCCAGATATATCCGGACAGGTTCTGGAGGTCCGAAGATCCGAAGATTCGGGGGTCAGGGGTACAGGCTGGCTGCAGTGTCCAGAAGGCTGGATATCAAGTCGGATGATGGACGGAGGTAGCAGGGCTGATCCTACTGAAGTATAACATGCACAATGGAAAGGATGGTGACAATAGGGATGGGAAATAGGGTCCAGAGTACGGGATATGACAGGTGGGGTGTATACCCAGGTATTTGAAACTTGGTAGATATGGATGGGCCAGTGAAGGATCTTCAACTCAGCTGAGGGTGCAGCTGATATAAATGTTGAAGGGAAGAAAATAATGGGGTGCGATATGTTCGTCCCTTAGGGGAAGCGGAGAAAGCGAATATCCACTGGTGACAACTCTAGGGGGAATACGCAAAGCGCATGATAAGGCGAAAGCGTGGGAACAAAGGCGCTATAGGTGCGCGAAGCGCGGGAAAGTCGCGTGTCGAAAAGCGGAACTGGGTGAAAGCGGAATACGAGCGATAGCGAGACTCAATGATGTGTTAAGGCGTGAACTGATATGCTGATAGGACGACTGATGCGGATATAGCCACTAGAGCTAACTGCTACTAGGGCTTGTGGTGATATATTCAAAACATGATAAAAACTCGTAGATGATAACTGTGTATGATGGTGGTAAAAGGTAGTGTGTAAAGTGAAGTGAAAATAATGTGTACCCAGTGAAAATAAACATGGTACGATAATGCAATAAATGATAAATGGAGAAATGCATACCTGGGAACTTGGTTGGACATGGGAAAACACACTGGGAAGTCAGGCGCCCTATGGCGCTTAGGCGCGGGAAAATTCGCCTAAAGTGCGCGCAAGTCGCGGAAGTGTCGCCTATGTCGCGAAAGTGTCACCTAAGTTGTGCGCATTGCACGAACGTCGCGTTTATCGCGCTAGTGTCGCGTTGCATGCATAGTATTGTAGACTTGACCTACATTGCAATATAGCCCATTGTGAGGCTACTCAGGATCGAGTCTCTACACCGGGTGTGTGGGGTATATACCTGGGTATTGAAAACTCAGTAGATATGGGCAGGGTATATGCTTGCTTTCCAAAGGTTGGGACATATTGATGGGCCCGGAGGTGGTTGGGATGGCTCGGGTGATGTAAAAACATGATGGGAACACCTGCCGAAGAATTCCTGCCAGTGGTTAAAGGTTCCTTGGTATTTTCACTAATATTCATCTCCTGCCCTCAGTATAGAGGAAATGCAAAATTATCTACCAGGTCTGACCATTGAACCAGAAGTGGTTCAAATAATTTGGGTGATGTCTATACATGATGGGAATACCTGCCGAAGAATACTCGGTCACAGTTTCCTTGGTATTTTCACCAATATTCATCTCCTGCCCTGTGGGATGCAAGAAATATAAAGTATCTATTAAGTCTGACCACTGGACCGGAAGTGGTTCAAATAATTTAGGTGATGTCAATACATAATGGGATCAGCTGCCGAAGAATGCTCGGTCACAGGTTCCTTAGTATTTTTAATAATAATCATCTCCCGCCCCCGGTATGGGGGATATACAAAATTATCTACCAAGTCTGACCACTGGACCGGAAGTGGTTCAAATAATTCGGGTGATGTCAATACATATTAGGAATACCTGCCGAAGAATTCGTGGTCAAAGGTTCCTTGTTATTTTCACTAATATTCATCTCCTGCCCCCAGTATGAAGGAAATACAAAATTATCAACCCAGTCTGACCACCGGACTAGAAGTGGTTGGCATGGCTTGGGTGATGTGAATATATTATAGGCCTATCAACCAAATAATTTTCAGGCAAACATTCCTTTGTCTTTTCACTCATATTGATCACCAGCCCCAGTATGGAAGAAATACAAAATTCCCTACTGGGCCTACCCACTGGATCAGAAGTGGGCTGGGATGGCTTGGGTGATGGCAATATATGATAGTGGTATCAGTGTAATTACTCTTGTTCAACTGCTTTATTATATTTTCACCGAGATTCATCTGTCGCTCCCTAGTATGAAAGATATGCAAAATATAGTTGTAGTCTAGGTGAGTGTTATGGGAGCCTTATGTAGTCAATTAGTTGTCATTGTACTGAGGTATAAGTGAAACACATCCCAAACCTTGGTGACATGAACCAAACAGTTGTTATTACATTTAGCTTCCTGACCACAAAAATTGTGGTCCTAGATGAGGCAAGTATAATGGTAGTTTTATCTAGTGAATCAGTTGTTATTATGCTTAACTTCTTTACAGGGGTGCTAGTGATAGCCTGAGTTGAGCTGATGCAAGTAATGGTCTTATCTTGTCCATTGGTTATCATTTGATTGCTATACAAGGTGAAATTCGAACAATCTGTGATAATGAAATTATTATTACACTTCACTATCTCAATAACATTTGTAGTACTAGTCAAGGGTCGTATAATGGGTGTCTCATTTAGTCATTTACTGTTTGTTCGACTGAGATATAAGCTCATGAAAACCAATGTTGTTATTATATGTTACTTTCATAAAATGAGTGGTAGTCCTAGTTAATGTGATTCTAACAGTAGTCTACAACATGAAATGGTAAATTGATGTCACCTGAGCCATATAAGCCACGTCTGGACTGCTGGTCAGGCTTCATAGACAATTTTGTATGTCTTCCATACTGGGGGCAGGAGATAAATATTGTTGAGAATACAAAAGACCCTTCGACTGAGGGTACTTCTGCTGATATAACTATCATGTATTTACATCACCTAGGTCATCCCAGCCACTTCTGGTCCAGTGGTGAGGCTCGGTAGAACATTGAGAATGTATTACTTACCATAGTGAAGAACAATCAACTCAACTCCAGGGAAAAATGATGATAAATGGGGGGGACACAAGGAGCTGATATAATGACCGAGTTGCATAGCCTAGGCTGCTATGCTTGCATAGACAAGTGCATTCGATCCAAGGGGAAGCAAGGAAACAAATCCACGGTGAAGATGAGGAATCGTGAGTGGGTCTATACTGAAAAATATAAGATAAGTCGCCTTTAGTAGTCCTCGAACGCGAGTAGAAGTAGGCCCAAGAGGATCTTTACTGAGTCTTTTCCTCGAGTAAATGCGAGGGGATGCGCTGAACGAGTCAGCAAGGGAATCTGCTCAAAGCGCGGGTGCGAGACGCCTTGTAAACGCAAAACGCGCGTTAACGCAACGAAAGGCGAAAGCGCGACGTAGGCGGAACAAGCGCGCTATAGGGGGCAGTGAAGAGGCGGAAGTAGCGTGAAGGTCTCTCAAGATTTTCTCAAGAGAGCTTGTTGCAAAAGGATAGAGAGTCGTGCAGTGGTTGTGTTGCAATGAATAGAAATTGATTCACAGTATACACTGATGATAGATGGTAGGATGTAGTGAGTAAGTAAGTAAGTGAAAAATCTATCAAAGTCCTCATGTCTAAGGTAAATGTTCCCAGGCGCTGAGCCGAAGCGGAAGCGAAGCGAAAAAGAGTTGTTGTGTTGTAGAATAAGGAAATATGTGTAAACAGACGAGGTATATAGCTAAAGTCAGTTGAAAAGATAAAGGAAGACGCACCAGCGGATCATAGGGGGAGAGGACAGGACGTGCGGAGGACAGGCGACTTGGAAAAGCGAATGCGAAGGTAAAGCGCGAAAGCGCGCGCAAAGGCACCGTAGTAACGCGAAAGGCGCTATAGAGGCGCGCTATAGGCGCCAGATGCGCGGATGTGCGGATTAGGCGGAAGCGTCGCGCGTTTAAGTCGCCTTGTCGTATATAGCACGCGTTAGTGGAGACGAAGTGGAAATACGGCCTTTGTGAGGCTACTCGCAATGGAGTCTCTACAACGGGTCGCGCAGTGGCTTGTTTGAAAGCTAAGAAATGCGCTGTAGAGACTCACATCTCTATGAGCATGCATTATGGAATTCCCCCAATTCCAAAGCACAAACTCGCAGCTGTGCATTCCCTAGCCATTGCCTTATAGAGCGCGGCGTTCCCATGCATCGCGCAACGCGCGCGCGACTTTCCCACGCCCTATGCGCGCGCGCTTTCCCGCGCTTTTATCGCCCTATCATCCAGCAGCATCCATCCATAGTTCAGCAAGTCTCACTGGTATGTATTTTCGCATTTTTATTCATTGTGGTGCCATATCACAGCATGGACCCTTACTTACATATTCTGTTACATATTACATACTCGGCTCGGCATTAGCCTCGCTTAGCTAGATATATAGCTCCGCACTTTTTCGCATTTTGGGACATCTTACTTCACCACCTTACTGGACCTCTCAACATGTCTATAGCTAGACTTATAAGCTATTAGCAGCACTTATTCCCTATATTCATTAAGCTTTTATCAATTGCACTGCAATTTTCCGCACTTTCGTGTTTTCCGCATTTCGCGTCACGCATTCCCACGCCCGCGCGCTTACAGCGCGCGACGTCCATTAGCTTCGTGCATTTCTTAGCTTTCAAACGAGTCGCTGCGCGACCCGTGGATTTGTTTCCTTGCTTCCCCTTGGATTGAACGCGCTTGTCTATGCAAGCATAGCAGACTAGGCTACGCATTTTCGGTCATTATATCAGCTCCTTGTGTCCCCCCCATTTATCATCATTTTCCCTTGGAGTTGAGTTGATAGTTCTTCAGTGCGGAGCTAATGGATGTCGCACGCTGTAGGCGCACGGGCGTGGGAACGTGTGACGCGAAGCATGGAAAATGCAAAAATGCGAAAGCGTGAAAATGCGAAAGCGTGAAAATGCGAAAGCGTGAAAATGCGAAAGCGTGAAAATGCGAAAGCGTGAAAATGCGAAAGCGTGAAAATGCGAAAGCGTGAAAATGCGAAAGCGTGAAAATGCGAAAATGTGGAAAAGTGTAATGCAATCAATCAAGGCTTAATGAATATAGGAATAATGTGCTGCTAATAGCTTCTAAGTCTAGCTATGGACATGCTGAGAGGTCAAGCAAGGGGATGCAGTAAGATGTGTAAAAATGCGAAAAAGTGCGGAGCTATATATCTAGCTAAGCGCGCTACACGAGGCTAAGCCGAGCCGAGTATGAAATATGTAACAGAATATGTAAGTAAGGGTCCATGCTATAATATGGCACCATAATGAATAAAAATGCGAAAATACATACCAGTGAGACTTGCTGAACTATGGATGGATGCTGCTGGATGATAGGGTGATAAAAGCGCAGGAAAGCGCGCGCGCGTCGCGCGATGCGTGGGAACGCCGCGCTCTATAAGGCAATGGCTAGGGAATGCACAGCTGCGAGTTTGTGCTTTGGAATTGGGAGAATTCAATAATGCACACTCATAGAGATGCGAGTCTCTACAACGGGGTGATGAGTATTAGTGAAAATACAATATAACCTGTTACTGAGGGTAGTTCAACTGATATTCCTATTATGTATTAACATCACCCAAACCATCCTAGCCATGTCCAGTCTGGTGCTGAGCCTTAGTAAAACATTGTGAATTTATTTCCTACTGAGGGGCGGGTGGTGAGTATTAGTAAAATACAATGCAACCTGTTACTGAGGGTGGTTTGGCTGGTATTCCTATCATGTATTGACATCACCCGAACTATTCCAGCTACTTCTGGTCTGGTGGTCAGGCTTGGAAGGTACTTTGGATTTTTTCCACACTGGGGCAGGGTGATGAATATGAGTTAAAATACCAAGATAACTTTGACTAGGAATTCTTCAGCCAGTATTCTCATCATGAATTGACATCACCCAAATTATTTTAACCACTTCCAGTCCAGTGGTAAGACTTGGGAGATAATTTTGCATACCTTACATACCAGAGGGGGCGGGAGGTGAATGTTGGTGAAAATACCAAGGAACCTTTGACCAAGCATTCTTTGGCAGGTAGTCCCATCATGTATTGACATCACCCGAATTATTTGAACCACTTCCGGTCCAGTGGTCAGACTTGGTAGATAATTTTGTATATCCCCCATACCAGGGGCAGGAGATGAATATTGGTGAAAGTACCAAGGAACCTGTGACCGAGCATTCTTCGGCAGGTATATTCCCATCATGTATTAACATCACCCGAGTCATCCTGGTCACTTCCGGTCCAGTGGTCAGACTTGGTACATAATTGTGTATATCCCCCATACTGGGGGCGGTGTAGAGACTCGTGTCTCGCTAAGCGTGTATTATCGAAATCTCCCACTTTCCAAACATCATTCAGCTCTTATCCTTAGGACAAGTATTGTGCATCTCGCGCACCTCCATTTTTATTTTCACAGATTTAGCGTGCACACGTCGCAACTCATCCCATTGTCCATATCCTGTCCAATACATGTCTACTGGAGTTCATTGGTGCGTTTCCCATGCTATTTCCATTTATCTAACATATCTCCAACCTTGTACTCACGCCGTCACGCTTCGCGCTGTAGAGACTCATATTTGACTAGGCTTGTAGATACTGTTTGTTACCTTTCTTATGTTCGCATTTTTGATGCTTACATAATCATGCAATTCTTCACCTGCTACCACCCTGAGTCCCTAGGAGTGATTTGTGATATTTTCTCTCTCTGAGTTCTGAGCCTGGACCAGAAACCCTTTAGGGTCGGACATTGTCTATGCAGACATAGCAGCTAGGCAGTCAGACCCAACAGTTGTCAGCTGCACCCCTCAGCTGACTTGTTGAACCTTCAGCGCGGTACCGAAAGCCTTATTACATATTTTCATGCTTATATTTAGCTTACTCGGTTCGCATCTTCGGGCCTGCGCATCTAGCAATGCTTGCCATTTTACATATATGCTGAGCTTTATGTAGATGATCTGGATCACTTTTCCCCCAGCTACTTCCTCTGTGTAGTAGACAGTCTAGCACTCTAAATCTATTTTCCTCTCACTCTCGCACGCCACGCAGCTATCCCTTGATCATTATCTAGTTTTACTAGTGTGATCTACCTCTCTATCAAAGCTATCTAAGTCGCACTTCGCGCGCCTTCTCTATCCCATATCTTAGTGTGCGCTCTTGCATCGCGTGCGCCGCGTCTTCCGCTCTCGCTCTCGCGTGTACTTTGCGCGTGTCTGCTTCCCGCGCTCCGCTGTGACGATCAAGCATACGCTAGGCTCGTATCACATCATTTCCCTATATGTCTATGCGTTACCACTCCCTTGGTCCAACATGCCTCACTCAGCATAAGCCGCATTCCCGCGCAGTTACCGAACGAGCCCTAACTTACCGAACCGCGTGCCTTGTCCTCCCATGTCCTGTCCATTGCCGTCTAACTCCATTGGTGCGTTTTCCCTTGAGTTTCCTTATTGCTAAAATTGCCTATAGTTGATATTACATGTCACCGCGTGCATACCGGTAGGCAATTTACATATGAGTATCCCCGCGCACTTACTATCGCTACTACCTTCGCCTGTATATTCCGGTAATCCACGCAAGTGGTATATATGACTCGTAGTAAATACTGAATACTTACTTCCCCTTTACCTGTCATCCCCGGACCTCAGCAGCGGTAGTTTCACTTAGTAGTCTTTCCTTGCGAATATCAGTCCATTTGATTTCCATTCCTTGACCGACGGCACTTGACCACTCTAAGTACCTCGCGTCTCTTTAGACTTACTAGTTTCCCGGACCGCTACCGGATTTACCGCTTTACCGCGGTATCTTACCTTTGCGTTTCTTTAACCTTTGCTCAGGCGACTCGCCCTTCCTAGTATACCTCGGTTTGGACTTACTAAGTCCCCTAGTACAAGTTACCGCAGTTTTACCGCAGTTGCCGTGGCATTGGACTTAGACGTTTCTTCCTCTATCTACGGTTCTAGCTAACATACCAACGGTGTTCTTCAGTTTCAGCTTATCCTTCTTAGGACTCAACAGACTCCCTTCGCACACTACGACAAAGGATTTGCTTCAATAGCAGTTCCCTAGGGTCGACGCTATACTCGCGCCCTATAGGATCTTAGTTTGTCCTTTACCGGCTGACTATTATCTCTTCGTTTCACCGAGTTTCAAATACCTAGGTATATACCCTGTACATCCGGGCCTAAATACCAAGGTATATACCCCATACATTTGGGCCCATCTGTATCTGCTGAGTTTCTAATACTTTGACCACCTGGGCCCTGTCGTATCTGCCGAGTTTCCAATACCTGGGTATATGTATATTTCTATCCACTATTCTGGGCCCGGCCGTTAAATCCATACACCATTATATTTGGCCCAGCCATCAGATACCTCCCTGTCATTCTGGGCCCAGCCATTAATCCCATGCATCATCATTCTTGGCCCAGCCATTAAACCCCTACTTCATCATCTTTGGTCTTGGGCTAGGCCATCTCATATCACATTATCATCTTGGGCCCAGCCATTGCATCAGATACCAGTGGATGGGCCCACCCGTTTATACCCGAATACATACACACCATAGGCCCATCCATTCTGAGCGGACAATATTTCAATCTGGGCCCATCTTGGGTGACCCGTCTCTCTCAGAAGAATCTCAACCTCAGGTGGCTGTTTAACAAGGAAAATATTTTCAAAAAGTGACTGAATGGGCTCGTCCTTAGGCCTGCATCCATCCTTTATCCTATGTCCTCTGTCCATCCTTTGTCCTATGTCCTCTGTCCATCCTTTGTCCTATGTCCTTCATCCTCCGCTTATCCTTTGTCCTCTAACATATCTTCCATCCAGACCTTGGTTTGATGCCTTCATCCTGTTCAATCCTTTATCTGTTGCACTCTCAGATATGTTCTAAAGTAGTCTTCCTATCTCCGGACATATGTCCAGATTTAGTTCCCATGCTCCGGATATCATATCCAGACTTTCCCGTTGAAGAACAATCAACTCAACTCCAGGGAAAAATGATGATAAATGGGGGGGACACAAGGAGCTGATATAATGACCGAGTTGCATAGCCTAGGCTGCTATGCTTGCATAGACAAGTGCGTTCGATCCAAGGGGAAGCAAGGAAACAAATCCACGGGTCGCGCAGCGACTCGTTTGAAAGCTAAGAAATGCGCGGAGCTAATGGACATTGCGCGCTGTAGGCGCGCAGGCGTGGGAACGCGTGACGCGAAGCGCGGAAAGCGCGAAAGCGCGAAAATGCGGAAAAGTGTAATGCAATCAATCAAGGCTTAATGAATATAGGAATAATGTGCTTCTAATAGCTTCTAAGTCTAGCTATGGACATGCTGGGAGGTCATGCAAGGGGATGCAGTGTGATGATTAAAAATGCGAAAAAGTGCGGAGCTATATATCTAGCTAAGCGCGCTACACGAGGCTAAGCCGAGCCGAGTATGAAATATGTAACAGAATATGTAAGTAAGGGTCCATGCTATAATATGGCACCATAATGAATAGAAAATGCGAAAATACATACCAGTGAGACTTGCTGAACTATGGATGGATGCTGCTGGATGATAGGGTGATAAACACGTGGGAACTCCGCGCTCTATAAGGCAATGGCTAGGGAATGCACAGCTGCGAGTTTGTGCTTTGGAATTGGGAGAATTCAATAATGCACACTCATAGAGATGCGAGTCTCTACACCGTGCTTTGCTGGAAGTCCATTGGGCACTTCACCAGAGTTGCCTTACCTCCGGAGTTCTACTGAACTTCGTTGGATGTCCTCTGGACTTTCATTCCAAAATATGGGCATGTACTCGGGTAAGGGGCACAACGCACGAGCTGAGGCCAAGCCCTTCCTTCCTAATGAGACCCTCCGGCATGGGTCTTAACAATTATCACAAACAATTCCCTTAGGATTTTGCTTGTGAATTCTGACACCGGTCATGGGGTTGACTGACAGAGTTTGTTGTGAGTGAGAGTGAGAGGCAGCATTAGTGTATTCAGAGCCGGGTCTCACGAGTTTCAGATGTCCTGATTGACAGTTGGCTTCCTCGGAGAAGCTGATGGTGATGTCCTCGAAGGTGACCTTGGTTGGGATGGTAGGAGCGGTGGATGATGCAGAAGCAGGAGGGGTTTTGTACAGTCCCATGGTGAGACTGCGGTACACAACCCATTGCGGAGTGTCTGGAAGTCCGTGCAAGAGCATCCAAACTGCTTCTTCATCTGTAAAAGTCACGCCCATTTCCACAAACCAACACCTTCCATTCTTGAAGACACTGAGATACCAAGAAGCATCATTGGCATCCTTGATTCACTCAGACAAGAGTTGATCACACAACTCATCTGAGAAGTAATGTTGAGACGGGCGAACCGTTTGTGGAGGACTTGCCATTGTTGTTGCACAGTTACTTTCTCCCTGAGCATGTTCTGAATGATCAGTGAGAGCCTATGTCCGATAATGGCCTTCATTTGCACATCTTCCTTGATCCAGTCCTTGATGAGTTCATGCTCTGCGGTAGTAGGAGCTCCAGCTTGTGCTGGTGATGGCATGACGCTGGCGAACTCCTCGTAGTCATTGGGATTGACCCCTTCACTACAATGATTCCAGAGTCCCTCGCTAGCAAGCACCAGTGTGATTCTGTGTCACCAAATCGGGTACATTTCCGCACCCGTGAGCTCAATGATATGGTCGTATTTTCCCATCGTGTGATCAACACAGCGAGAGGTTCGTGAGCGTGAGTGCTAAGGTAAGGATTGACTTGAGCTTCAGCCGTTAGCTGAGAGTGAGTGTTATCTTGTGTGAGAGGTCGTTTCTAATCTGGTCAGATTTCTGGGCTTTGCTAGAGCCCAGGGCTCATAAGCTGTAGACTAGAGAAGAAAGTCTCAGCAAGGTGATAACAAGCTGAGGTATACAAGAGGAATGTGAGCGTATGAGTATCTGCAAGATTACATAATGATCAAGCCACAGTGTGATGAAGGTGAAATATGATAGGTGCTGTACAGTAATGAGGCAAGCACCAACAAATACTAGACTCTTCCTTGCGGCAAGCATGCTTCATGTATGCCTAAGATCGTTCCACAATTTCTTTGATGCAGTCGAAGGGCAGCTCCTTGATTCGTTCCATGTATGCGAGTGTATCAGTCTCCCAGTTACCCGCAGAAAAGCAATGCCTGTGTTACTCATTTTGTTTTTGGACTGATTGAGAGTTAACGCGATCTTGTGTTTCCCATGGTCCAAAGTATCTTCCACAATCAGGTCGTCGCGAGCTAAAATAAGTGCACGCTTGGCCTGCAAATGAAAGTTAGCAAGTTTTGTAAAGGCAGTGCAAAAGTCACAGCTGCAGTGGTCAGTGCAAGGGCCGTTTGATATCCAGGTACATAAGCCAAAGTCGAGCGAGTCAATTATCTGGCGTCCTTGGGTGGCATTAAGTTGAACAGCGAAGATGTGCAAGATGAATTCCGATAAGAAAGCTCCAGGTGAGTCTTCGTTATCCGGATCTTCATATACAAAGCGTGAATCTTCAAATTGATATTCAGCATATTCTTTGTGTGCCTCCTTGGTCTTGAATTCGTCCGTGGAGGCGAAAAATGCCATGAGAATTGTGATAGCGGTGGAGCTGAAGTTGCCTCTCCATTCAGAGATCCTTTGGCATACCTGCCAACATGGTTGTCAGCTAGAAGTACCGGAATAGAATTTACTTACGACGTTGAAGGTGAGATTACAGCCATCATCATTCCTAAAGTCTCCAGGCTGCTTACACATCGCCATGAATATATCCTGGAGAATGTCTGAGAGTTTCTCATCGGGGATGGTCCATGGATATCTGTTGTTGCTGACCCAGTGCATGACCGTTGGAATAAATATGGAACGAAAGCTGAGATTCTGAACAGCGCTGGGTAAGTGAGAATTCTTTGGCTTTTCTTTCTTCAGATTGAGTATCGTATGTGGCGCACGTCCATTTTCGGTTTTGATGAACTTGGATTTTGGACCGCCCATCATGGTATCCATGATGCCAACTGACATCTGCATAGGAATTTGTCAGTGTTGTCAGACGACCTGAGCAAATTTTCCATACAGAGCTTGTGAGTCGACTGCTTGACACTTCACAGACCTATAAATCCATGATCGTGGTGAGTGATTCATCTATCTCACAGGACCCACCAGTACTTACCTCAATAATGTCACCCTGCTGATCCGTCATCTCAACATCCTCATCCTCATCCTCAGCCGCACCCTCATCCTTGTCCGGAATATATTCGTCGGCATCGTTTTCTTCCATTTCATGTGGCTCTTTGGGTTCGAGGTCATCCAATGAGGTTGTGGACAAGGTCCGCTTCCGTCCCCTTGTGGCATCATCAACAGTCTCAATCATATGCACGACACCCTGCATTGATTTTAGCATTCCCCATTCACAATCATGAAGTCACTCACCTGACTACCCCGACTCACAGTTACGCTCTCATCATGATCTTCAGGTAGGTTTTCGTCTTCGGATATGTCCGCATCCCTGCTTGCAATCACTAAAAACTGTTAGCAATGTGTGCAGACACAAAACTGAACCTACCACTGGCATGTGCACTTGGTGGCGCAGATGGCTTCCATTGGGACTTTGATGCCACACTTTTAGCCCACTTCCCAACTTCCACCTCCTCTGTCGATATGGCGTGTTCAGATCCCCTACATTGCAGTGAGTGAAATATGTCGAAGTAATAAAGAGTCAGCTCTGATAAGAGTAACATCGCAGTTAAGACGAACTTTCAGCGACCTTCGATTTTTCCCACTGTCACTGCCCCTGCCCGCGCTTAGTACAACGCACGTTGTAGATGATGTACCATTGTTGGACACCTTTCGATTGGCGTTGACACCATCCTTGAAGGTGAGTTTCAAGCCTGGATATTTCTTCTTTGCAGCGTCAGTGCTTTTGGACACTGGCTTTGCCCCAACAGCTGTATAAATGTCAAAGAACTGGTAAGTCTTGCAACAGCATTGTATTGCGTAAGGCTTACGCGTCTTGTCGGGGTTTGCAGTTGGCGCTGCCTTGGTCACTGGGAGCGGCTTAGGCTTTGATCTGACAAGGTGTCCTGGGCCAGCATGTTGAGCTGTCTGCTCAACAGCCATAGCATCTTCCATTGCAGCAACCTTCTTTTGAGCATCTTCTAAGGTGGTTCAACTGCCTTGGCTAATTTCTCTGCTGACACCTTTTTTCTTTCAGCTGCAATTACATCCTTTGGACGTGCTACGCGACTCGCTTCAAGAACTATCTGTCCAGGATGTTTGTTAGCATTCCCTGGGCGCGTTGCAGGTCGAGGCATGGTGAGATCTAGGACAAGCTGTTGGAGGAATGCTGGTAGCAAGGTGTTGAAAGAATATGGACGCTAGCAAAAGGTGGCAACGAACGGGTGAAGTTATATTTTTTTCGATTGAGCATGTCATAATCTCTGATTCACACACTTAGTATTAGTCTAGTCTGCATTCTACATATTCTACTCCCTGGTATCCATCTCACTGCGACTACCCACTGTCCAACATGGCCCCAGCTGTCACCAGGCTCGTTTGTCGGTTTCCAAACTGCAATCGGGTCTTCAAAAACAAGTCTGGCCTCACTCAGCACACACATGCGAAGCACGGTACCCCACAAATACAAAACCTCAATCGCACAGCTCCGCTCGCAGGTCCCGGATTTATACCTCCATGAAGTTGTTCTCCCACTCCAGCAGGTGTTATTGATGAGAATATTTATCATGACCCGGCGGGCGACCAGGGTTTTGTACCTGAGGAAGGTACTTGGGTGGATATGGGGCGCTTATTGCATACTTTCCATCCGCACCTCACAGGTGGGCGTTTTTTAAGGAGTTCATCTTACTGTTACTCATTTTTTGTCTTAGGGCTCAAATGCGATGCTAATGGGGCATTTATTGACCAGGATGCACCCCCGCCACCTCACACAAATGCCCCCCCCCCAATCAATTGGACGCCTCATGACAATCGTGCTGAATTTGAGACAGCGGAATTCTTATTCACTCGCAATCAAATGTCTGCAAAGCAGATTGATATACTACTCGACTTGTGGGCCACGACTCTCATTAAGCACAATGATGCCCCCCCATTTGCAAACCATAGGGACATGTACGCTACAATCGATGCAACACCACTCGGTGATACCCCTTGGAAGAGCTTTACGTTGTGCTACAACAAAGCCAAACCCGAACAAGATGTACCGCCGTGGATGGATAGACAATATGATGTGTGGTATAGAGATCCATTGCAGATGACGTGCGGCATTTTGGCAAACTGTGATTTCGATGGAGGAATTGAGTATTCACCCTACCGCGATTATACTACCGAGGACAAACGATATTGGAAGAACTTTATGTCTGGTGACTGGGCGTGGAATCAGGCAGTACGTCTCTTTCATATTTACATTTTTGGCATACTAACAATCATCTCAAGGATGTTATCACTCAAAATGAGGAGAATCATGGTTCGACATTTGTACCATTGATTATTGGCAGTGATAAGACTGTTGTTTCTGTCGCTACTGGTCAGACCGATGTGACAATACTTTCCTGGCTAGGCTTGTAGAGGCTGTTTTTACATTACTTATGTTCGCATTTTTGGTGCTTACATAATCAATTCATTCTTTCACCAGTTACCAGTATGAGTCCCTAGTTGTGAATAGTTTTTCCTCTCTCTGAGCTCTGAGCCTGGACCAGAAACCCCTTTAGGGTCGAACACTGTCTATTAGACATAGCAGCTAGGCAGTCAGACCCAACAGTTATCAGCTGCACCCTCAGCTGAATTGTTGATTCTTCACCGAATACCACCCACTCTATCTCTCAATTGGGAACATTCACAATAGCGTATGATGGGCACATCGCAATGGTGTTGTGCTCATTGGATTTCTTGCGATACCAAAATGTAGGTGCTTGTTATTCTCAATGCATCACTGTATCATAACCTTCATTTGTCTAGCTATGAAGGAACATAATGACGACATCAAGTACAGAAATTTTCGACGGCAGCTATTCCAGCGCTCCCTTGCGAAGATTTTCGAGTCTGTGAAACCTTTCATGGAAAATTTCGATGTCACACGCTTTCCAGATGGCCCCTATCAACGAACAGTGTACAGTTTGGGCCCTTACATCGCGGACTATCCAGAACAGATAGTTCTCTCTGGTGTCGTGCAGAACTGGTGTCCACGGTGCGTCATCCAATTTGTTTTGCTTTTTAACGACTTATTTATTATCAAAATAGGTGTCTAGGAAATAGGAAGGACCTTGAGGGTGCTCAACCATGTCTCCATCAACGCAAAGCACATACCGAGTTGCTTGTCGAACAGCTCACATACAAACAGGCTTGGGAACAGTATGGCATCATTGTCGATCTCATTGTAAGTTGCTCGCTGAAACTCACTAGGTCCAATCTCACCTTTTCGCTTTTCTAGCCATTTACAAATGACTTTCCTCGAGCAGACATTCATGAGCTCCTATCTCCAGATATCTTGCATCAAATAATCAAGGGAACTTTCAAGGATCATCTGGTTGATTGGGTGGGAGAGTATTTACTGGTCACACACGGTACCCGTCGCAGGTACGCAAATCTATGATGTTTTGCTGATAACTACTAATAACATACAGGATAGCAGCAGTTGCCCCATTCACTGGGTTGCAATGCTTTCCTAATGGGCATGGTTTTCGGCAGTGGACAGGTGACGACTCAAAGGCATTAATGAAGGTATGCTGTGTATTCCATTCCAAACGACATGTGAGCTGACTCGTATTTAGGTCTATCTAGCTGCAATTGAAGGTCACGTTCCTCAAGATGTGGTGCGCACATTCAGTGCATTTCTAGAATTTTGCTGCACTGTGAGGCGCAAGGCTCTCACTGAAGATGACCTTGTAAAACTACAAGATGCCCTCAACCGCTTTCACCAATATCGGGAGATCTTCAAGACAACCGGTGTAGTCTCGACATTCTCCCTTCTGCGTCAACACTCCCTGTGCCACTACATATTACTGATTCAACTTTTCGGTGCACCCAACGGCCTTTGCTCTTCAATTACCGAGTCCAAGCACATCAAGGCAGTTAAAGAACCTTGGCGCCGATCTAGCAGGTTTAACGCACTTGGACAAATGCTACTAACAAATCAACGCCTCAACAAACTTGCAGCTGCTCACGTAGATTTTGAGGCACATGGTATGCTTCATGGCTCTTGTCTGTCCAATGCTTTGGGAGAACTCCGGAGATGTACGTGATCTTTCGCTGACGATGTAGCCCTTCTCATATCCCCAATAGGTCAGAATATTCCTGCAGACAACGACTTGGAACTGGATGACAACACGGTGGCTGATATGGCACAAGAAGGCCATCATGGGCCCCTGCATATCCAAGAGCCTCAAAATCAATCCATTGAAGTGGATGCTGGTGAGATTATTGATGGACCAACTGTGGAGTCCCATGTTGAGCTTGCATTAACTCCTCGTATGTTAAACGTTTTGCTCCTGGACCCTTTCTGACAATGAATAGGTTGTGCACGAAATGTTCATGCACTCAGCCTCGAACTCGACCTTCCACGCCTCCCGTTTATGATTCAGGAATTCATACATGATCAACTCTATTCAGACGATCCCAACCCTCCTGAGTTTGATCCGGCAACAGTGCAAGTATTCTTAGGGAAACTCACCCTCTTTAATTCTGCTGCAGCCTTGTTCCATGCACCCAGTGATCTGAGTGGTACAGGAGGTATGCGTCGCGAGCACATCAGGGCAACACCATCGTGGCGCACTGGCGAACCGAGGCATGACTGTATCTTCATCAACATGGGTGTTGACTTCGACTCTCCCATGAATGGACTCGCAGTTGCGCGAGTCCTTTGCTTTTTCTCATTTAACTATCGGACCTCATACTATCCCTGCGCCATAGTTCATTGGTATTCTTATGTCCATGAAGAACGCAATCCCGACACAGGCATGTATGTTGTCATGCCGACAACAACTGGTGACGATGTCCCAGACGTCTCAATTATTCACGTTGATTGTATCTTTCGTGCTGCCCATCTCATTCCAGTCCATGGCCCGGACTTCATCCCAAAAATAAGTCCACACAACTTATATGACATGTTCAACTTGTACTATGTCAACAGATATGCAGATCACCATGCTTTTGAAATAGTGTGATTTGTGGTATGTCTTTCCCTCTCCTTTTGTCGTCCTTTCACTAACCAAATACCCTATAGATCGAGGCTCAGTGTATTGAGTACGGTAGGCTCCAAGACCAGGACAATATCGTCTTCATATGGGTTGTGTGGCTTTCCTGTTCCACTGCCTTCAACCTCACCACCAGGCTTGACCACCGTGCCATTGGATGTCTTGCAAATGGATGGCTTCAGTATATCGCTCTCCTCCCTCCCCCACGGGCCACCATCTCCACCCGCTGCGTACTCAAACAGTCCATCTTACCAGAGAGGCATTTGACTTGGCGAGGTGGACTTGCAAACGGATGGCTTCGGTATATCGCTCTCCTCCCTCCCCCACTGGCCACCATCTCCACTCGCTGCATTCTCGAACAGTTCCATTTTACCAGAGAGGCATTTGACTAGGTCCTCGGTGAAGTGGAGGCCAAGTTCAACCAATCACCAGTGAACCCAGGAGAAATGTGCGGCACGCTTCAAGTTGCTGCTCAATCAATCGGTGAACCGGCCATGCAGATGACGCTCAATATATTCCATTATGCTGGTGTCTCCAGTAAGAATGTGACACTCAGTGTCCCGCGTCTGAAGGAGATTATCAATGTTGCCACCAAAATTAAAACACCCTCCCTCGCTGTCTACCTCAAGCCTGACATTGCTGAAGAGAGTCTACTAGGACTCCGTCTTCGTAGAGTCATTCTTCGAGGCACTCTTTGGCACGGATGACATGGATCTCAAAATTTGTATTATACACTTGTACCAAACTCACTCTATGCTCGAGCCACGTGCTCTGTTTTGATTCCTGCAAAAATGATAGGTAAGTCATCAAATTCAAGATGTACTTGTACTTAACATGGTCTACAGTCACTCGAGGCTCGAGCAACGCGCTCTGTTTCGATTCCTTCAAAAACGGCCCCCCGCCCTCTTCAAGAACTTGAAGCACAATAATCCCTCTCCCGCTCTCGCCTTCATCTCGTTTGCTCTCGCCTCTGCTTCTTCTGCTCTCGCCTCCGCTTCTTCTGCCCTCGCCTCAGCTCTGATTGCAGCCTCCGCCCGGACAGCCACATCTCCCCACTTGCACGTCTTTCGTTGCAGTTGCACGCGAGATCTTGGAGCCATGTGATTCACTAGCACCTGGTAAGCAACAATTGATGTGACAATGATCGATTAAAACTTACTATGATGTTTTTTTCTTAGATTTTGTAGATTTCCGCCATTGATGTGTAGATGTCAAGCGAGTTGTTGTTGTCGGCGTGTCGTGCATCTATCAGTGCTTATTCAAGAAAACACTAACATAATACATAACATGTATTTTTTTTGGCACTCAGCAGGCGACTTATTTTACTTATTTTACTTTCACAAATATAACTGCCTTTGATGCCTTAACCGCCTTGAAACGACTTCGCTCCTTAGAATACATTTCACTAAGGACCGACAAAGGAACTCAATGTTTTCCTGATGAGCTAGCACGTGGAATCTATTTTCTATCCTCGCACCTCATGTTCACATCTTTGGATCACTAGCTAGTGCTGCAAGTGTGATCTATATCTCGTGTCTATCTCTTCAGCATCTCGTTTTCCTTATCCTTCATACCTCTTTGCGCACGCTTTCGCATCGCACTCATGATTCATTGCATATCCACCCTCATGCATCCGTGTAATCCATGTTTGCATGTGCTTTCACGACTCACGTCTAGCTTTATCTCGTGCCTCGCACGATAGTCTATTTTCCCTACTAGTTCTTGTGGTTCCCTCATTCAGAGAGGATTTCCCTTAGCTCAGTAGCTGTCCTTGGGTCGAGACCTTCACTCGCATTCACAACTTACTGTTCCATTATCCCCCTGTGTTTTCCACACAGTTCAGATTCCTCTTCTTCAGCGCGTAATTTAAGGGTTCATTTCAGTCGTTTTGCAGATGGAGGTTTCAGGAAATACCTTGAAACACCGTCCAGTTGAGGCAAATGCCCTAATGGAGGGTTGACCTCCGCCAGGCCTCCGTTCCCGCCGGCCGTACACCTTGCATCCCTTACTAGCTCTAAAAAGGTAATTCTGGAATCTTCCCGTTAGCTTAGGTAACTTTAGAATTACACGATGAAGCTCTTATATATATTTATTATCGCTAATGGTCTTGAATTTAGCAACACAATGACCACCTGGGCTCAAGCTATCCGTCATCCCTGGTTCGATCCATCACCTCTGAAGCGTAAACTGTCTAACGCGGATGACGAGCGTCGTGCATCACCCTATCAGCGTTCGTCACCAAGCCCTACGAGCCGCGCCAAACGACGCAAATTCAATACGCTGGAGCATGGTTTTGCCCACCTCACGCTCGCATCGGCACCGGTCTACCCCAACTCAACGAATGGGCTGGTTATTACGCCCATCAATACCACTGCTTCATCGTCCGAATCTCCAACGTTTCTGCCTTCTAGTGTTGTCCTCCCCAGCTCTGTCGAGGAACCGCCACACGAAGTTGAGGCTGTGGCACCCGAGGTGAACATGGAGAGTTTGGAAGAGGAAGAATGTAAGTGTATCTTAAATTTTATCGCAGATGTTCTCACTGGCTGTATAGACACTGGCGGGATCAAGGGAGCACATCACTTTTCGATATCAACGCCTTTGCTTCGGCGCCTGCGAAAACACCAGACGACGCAGCAGCCTATCATTCCTATATCGTCACCCAGTACGCAAGGGGGCGCTCTGGTGTTGTATCGGCCGCTGCGGCCGCTTTCCCCTACTCGACAGGTTGAAGAACAAGCGGAGCCTATAGAAGAGATTATCACGGCTGGTGCTGCTAGTTTCGAGTGTGATGATGACGCGATGGAGATAGAGTAGAAGCACGCAGTTGTTTACTCTGGTACTTATTGATATCCTAAAACGACACATCGACTTTACGAAAACCAAGAACTGCTCATCTATGTAGGTACAGGACACGAAGGAGAACTAGAGAGAAAGGCGGAAGCTTCTGAATCAACGGGCGTCGAGATTGCGGGTACCATAAGACAACATAGCGGTCCCAGAGGGACTGTCTTCAGTAGGATATAAACCTTCTGAGTAATTTATGTGAGAGTGATGATGCCTGGCGTGGGCGTGAGGATGGGGAACGTGGTGCATCTGAGCGGGGGTATATGGGGGACGGAGGGTAACGGATCCAGAGGAAGTGGCGGGGAGCTTTGGAGGATTTGTTGTCACAGCAGTGCTTGCGTGATCTTGAAAGTGATGCTGGGTAGAAAAGGGGGGCTGGGCATAGGGGTTAACGTGTAGACCTGGGTCGACTGGGTCGTCGATGGAAGGAGGAGAGTTATTCTCTTCTTTGTCAACGAGGGGTTGGTCGTCTGGGTCGTCATCTGGAATGTCACGAGCATTGGCTGCTTGATTCTTTTGAGCTGCGATTTCCTCTGCTGTGAGGAAGCGGCCACCGGGACCGCGGGGACGACGCATTGCGTGTTTGTGGCGACTTTCATGTAGATAAGGCTAAAATAGGATAAAAATTCTGGTGGAATGGGACTTGATTGAACCGACCTTTCTCTGCCTTGAGAGTCTGTGTACTTCGTCTAAACGAGCACGAGCGACACGACGCTTGAGAATGCGAAAATATTGTTTTGCATTTACATAGAGAGGCTCCTCATCTACTTGGTGATCATCTGTCTGAGTGGAAGTTTGGTCTTGTTCGATGTGGTGATGTAGGAATAAGTCATCTGCAGGAGAGTTGCGATGAGTTGTGAGTGCGGGTGAAGAAGGACCTGGAGAAGGGTTTCGGGAATGATGATAAAAATGGTGATTATAAATATCAGAAGATTGACGAGAAAAAGGAGATGAAGGATGAGGAGGATGACTAGCTGCGTAATGGTAAGCGGAATCGAGCAGCTGATCGACAGGATCGCCCATTGATTGGCTGGCTGCACAAGCGTTGACTCTAGCAAACTAATCCACAACGGTCACACCCCCACATCCTGTCACGTTCCTTTACGTAAACCCTTCTTCTTCAAGATCAACAACATGGACACAAAGCTGTAATTCATCAAATTCAATATCTTCATTTCACTAACACCACCGTAGGAAAGCACTCAAGGTCTCAGACCTAAAAGAAATCCTTTCAAAGGCTTCTATACCTCCAGGGAATGCAAAAAAGCAGGACCTCATCAATAAAATCATAGCAAACCCTTCTGCTATAGACGTCTTTCACACTCTTCATCCTGGTACCAAACCAAAGAATTCTAAACCAGCACCACCTCCATCTACTGACGATGACCTCGTGCGTTTGCTTTTCATATTCATGGTTCATTTACTAATTTTCACACAGCTCGCTCCACCAGAAGAGTACGTCGTCCAATGCCCGCGTGTCCGCACTCTGACCCTTCCATAGAATCGACTGGACCGTTGAAGAGTCTATTACGGTGGAATCTGTATCTCCTCCTGAGAAATCTGAACAGGTTGGCCCTATTTTTGAACCGAAGTATCATGTCTAACTTTTACCTAAGCCTCTTCCATCCCCCGCGCCAGCCCCCGCGGCTGCACCCACACCCATGCAATCTGAAGAGGATAAACGCAAAGCTCGTGCAGCTCGTTTTGGCATGACTTACGTTGAGCCCATTTCGCGTCAACCCAAAAAGGCTGGCGAGGTAAGTATCATCACCCACCGATATCTACTCTTTCATGACTATCTTTCTCTAGAATTCCGACTTACTCCAGGCCCGGGCAGAGCGCTTTGGCATTGTCGCACCCGTCACCAAGGCTAGAGGAAAGCGCACAGCCCCTGCTGAAAACGTTGATCCTGAGGAGCAAGAGCGTAGGAGGAAGCGCGCAGAACGGTTTGGCTTGCCATTATCTGCAAGTCCCTCATTCATTATTGGCGTTGCATCTACTCATAAACTGCTTTAGGGCAAGGCATAAGTATTCTCGGACTTGCCATTCTTGAACAGTTTTTATTTATTGTCATTGTTGTTCATGTATATAAGCGCACATCTTTTTGGAGTGTATCATGTAGACGCCTTATTCGCAACTTCGAATACTCACTGTGATTCATGTATGTACACAATTGGAAGTTGATCCGGATCATCAGTGATGGGCAGCACATGACAACATGCATAATCCGAGGCCAACATATCCTACAGCGAGGATCTCAATCGACGTGACCACTACGACGGTACTATTGTCTTGCCATGTCCTATATGTCCTATCCCCAGCGTTCTACATGCCTCGAGTTTCTTGGGTTTCCCCCTGGCTATGGTCCTTGGACTTATCGTGCTATCCCGGAACCTTTGATCTCATCTGAGCTTGCACGTCTGGCTTCCGCACACGTCATCAAAGGTAAAACAACTACAACGGGCTGCATCTCCCTGCAGCCAAGCCCAGATCCAGACGACCGCTCCCAGGACCGCTTCGTCGTCCTGGACTGGGACGGATGGTCGTTTTCTGCTGTGTTTGACGGCAAGTGTAACCCAACTGGATTCAATAATTGACGTTGATACTTGTAACAGGCCACGGGGGTGAAGAGACCGTAGACTACGTCGTCCAGGAGCTCCCCTCGTTAATTCACGCAGCTCTCACCAAGGCTCTGGCCGATGCATGCACTACACCCCTTGCACCCTCGACCGTCTCCGCCCTTCTGCAGTCTTCCATTCAAGCTGTCGATCAAGCCCTCACTGACGGAGTCAAACACCTCTTCCCCGACGAAGCAACCCTCAACGCCCTCACAGACGAGCAAATCAAGTCCACCATCAACGGCCCCACAAACCCCAACAATCTCGCGATCCTGCGCTGCATGCGTGGTACGACTGCCCTCGTTTCGCTTGTAGACCCACAGAAAGAGAATCTCTGGGTAGCCAGCCTCGGTGATTGTCAGGCTGGTGTGTACCCTTTACGCGACGTCTGAACATACCAGGTTAATATCATGCGCAGTGCTCGGAACTAAAAACTCCAATGGTACATGGGATGCAACGGTCCTCAGTGTAAACCACAGTGGCATGAACCCCACCGAGGTCGCGCGTATCCGTAAAGAACACCCAAACGAACCTGAATGCGTCAAATTTGACAGAGTTCTTGGCGCAATCGCCGTCACACGAGGCGAGTACTTTCCCCCCATCAACTGCGTGAAACGTAATCATATTTTTAACACAACCATCTAGCCATCGGAGACCACATCTTTAAGCTTCCAGTATCCTACACCAGACGAGTTTTCATGAACTGCGTCCCAGGCTTTTCCATCTCTTCCAAACTAGAACATTTGCTCCCGCGCAACAACTCGCCGCCCTACCTGTCTGCTCTTGCCGACGTCAAACATGTCGCTCTACAGCCATCCACAGCTAACACATCTGAATCATTCCTAATCCTGTGCTCAGATGGCCTCGTAGATCTATACGAACATACGAATGCACGGAGAGCTACCTTGGAGGAAATTCTCACACAATGGGTCCATATACTCGGCGAGTATATGGATAGAAGAGGTGCCAAGGTCGGCGACGAGGCGGACAAGGACAACTCAGCACTAGCGCTGCTGAGACACGCGCTGATGGGCGGAGAGGTGGATAATCCAGACCGTCTTGCGCAGATGCTTACAGTGGAGATACCCTGTCGGTGGATGGATGATACGACCGCACTTGTCCAGACCCTTTAACACGCTCGTGGAGCGCATTTATGATATCTATGGGAATCGGACCATAGGTGTAGCACCGTGGTCCATTAGGTCCCACACTTGCTTTGCACTGTACAAGGCTTTTCGCATGTCCTGCTGGCAACCAGGAGAAACCAGCTCTAATATACTACTAATGAGGGACAATGAAATAATTTCCACGCGGAAGATATTAATGCCACGCAACCCAGCCATCGACAGTGACACTTCCCCATCACCAGGCCTTGATGCTCGCGGAACTCCACGTCATCGTCGAAGAGCTCTGCCTCAAGACATGCATTCTTTTCTCACAGCAAAACCTTCACCCATCGCCCGTACCGAAAGATGAAAGAAATGCACCCAGAGATGGACAACGCATATTATGTGATTCGTCATGATGTGCGAAGTAACTAGCGGTTTCATGAATTGAAATGTTGCTTGTTAGCGCGGCACACAGGTGTGATTGCTCGTCATGGCTAAAATTCATTTCTTCTCTACTACGTAACTCGGGGATGCAGCTTGTCAAGCTGGCAGGACGTCATGATGATCCAGGTGCGTCTGGTGGAGGCGGTTCGCGAAGCGGGTTCTCTTGCCGTGCTTGGCTCAGTAGTTCACCCAAACCTTTCTCTGTTACGGCTTTCTACGTTGGAAAAGATCAGCGTCGAATTCAGTGATAGGAACTATGATCAAATATCGAATGAGCAGAAAATCTAGTGAATTGGATTGAATGTTGCTCGGGAAATCATTCCCTGTAATATAGAGAAAAGAACTGGTGCTCACCTGCACACAATCTTTATATTTCTCCCAAATACCCCCACATTTTCGATCGTACTCTTCCTTCTTTAGCTTTGAATACTCGATTCTTTGGCCTTGTGAGTGTCCCTTGGTATTGGCGTTCGCAATAGCTGGTTCGAGGTAGCCCTCAAACCATGTATTGAAGCACGCATCATAATCGTGCTTCAACGGTGTGCATTCTGGAGATAATGAATGGGCCATTCCTGCAAATGCGAGCGGGAAGCAGTTACTTGAAAGTGTGTACGGTACTCAGTGCAAACGACGGTGTGCTCATTGCAGCTGCTCATAAGTACTAAACAATGAACATGACTTAGTAATCGGCTGTGGCTGTGTCAGTGATCTTTGCTGATTGATATCATATATGCTGAGTCACTGACCGCCGCATAGTCACATCGAAATAAATTTCGACGGGGACGACAGTGGACACCAACATCGGAACTAAACATCAAATAACACCCATGGATGCAGCTGATGAGCAACCTCTGTTCACTTGCCTGTCATGCTCGATAGCCTTTCTTTCTGCGGAGGAGCAGCGTATGTCCTAGCACTCCATCCTGACTTATGAATTAATGCATGGGCACACAGGCACGCACTATCGCTCAGACCACCATAGATACAATATGAAGCGTCGCGTCGCATCCCTACCACCAATTAGTGCTGCCGTCTTCAATCAAAAGGTGCTCGAGCGCCGTCAGGAGACCGCGATCATGTCCTCACTGAAAGGGAGCACCTGTGAGGTGTGCGGGTACGTTCCTTCTGATCACAATAACCGCTTTCCCCCCCTTCTTCTATGTTGATGTCATTCTCTCGATGTGATTCTTGAATCGAAGTTCTCTGACAACACGAACAGGAAAACATACACAACAGAAAATGCATATAGATCCCACATAAATTCAAAGAAGCACAAAGAGAACGAGCTCAAGTCTGCCTCACAACAAAGTCAACCAGTACCCCAGCTAGACGAAGTTCCTAGTGCCCCCGTAGATCCCCCATCACCATCCACGCTCCCCACCATCTCTCCCACACCCAAAGACTCGACCCTCAGTGTACCCGTGACTGAGGACGACATCAATGAAAGCATAGACGCCAAGATAGCTGCTGCCCGCTCACGTCTTTCTCCAGCACACTGCCTCTTCTGCACTCATACTTCCTCCGCGCTTCCAGAAAATCTAACGCACATGTCTTCTTCGCATTCCTTTTTCGTCCCTGATGCCGACTATCTTGTCGATCTCCCTGGCCTCATCACATACCTTGGTGAGAAGATTGCCGTCGGAAATGTTTGCATTTACTGCAACGGGAAGGGACGTGAACTTCGGACGCTCGAGGCTGTGCGGAAACACATGCTAGATAAGGCTCACTGCAAGATCGCCTACGATACCGAGGACGATCGACTTGAGGTGTCAGACTATTACGACTTCACAACTTCATATCCCGCTGACACGCGGAAGAAGAAGTCTAAACAGCCACGCGCGGAGGATGAGGAGTGGGAGGACGCCGACGATGACAGCGGAGATGCAGAAGAGGTTGTCGACGAGGCCACTTCAGAGCCTCCTGATTCTGAATCAGATTCCGATGAAAGCATACCCGAGAACCAGATCACCTATGGTGATACTGAGTACGAGCTTGTTCTCCCATCAGGTGCACGCATCGGTCATCGGTCGATGAAGCGCTATTATGCACAATCCCTGCAGCCCATGCACGTTCAGAGCAATGAAGACCGCAATTCCGGGATCGCACTTGTTCGCAGATTGCTCGCAGACAAGAATTCTGCCCTGGTACCCCGCAAGGGTGGGTTTGGCGCACATGGGCAAGGAATGGAGACTGTGAAAGCGAGGAATCGTGGCGAGGCAAGAGAGGCAGGAAGGCATGTACGAGAGTTCAGAGATCAGAAGCGTAGGGAAGATTTCAAGACACGTGTAGGTTTCATACACAACAGCCAAAAGCATTTCCGGGACCCACTTCTGCAGGTGTGTTTTGTACTTGACTTACCATCATTGTCGCTCACTCTCATCCTCAGTAAAATGCAGAGTTTCACTGTGCATGGCAAACTATGCATTATATTCCTTTGGCATTTCCAAATCACTACCTCCTTTTATCTTGTCCCATGAAAGCGTCTCTAGAAGGCGGAAACATAAGAAAATAATGCTATGATATCAATGAATTGAAAGAGTGACCGAAAGGTCGATCTCGGTTAAGTAGGGTATAATGATGTACGGCCGATAGCAAGAAGACAAGATATGAGAAGGAAACAAATCAATACAAATAAGCCGCGGGCACCACACCCTCTTCGCCGGTTTGTGGATTTCGCGTATACCACCACCTGAGAAAAAATATGAGCGCAGGGACCATAAGATTAATCGTTATCTCTTACGCAACGTCCCGATCATCTAACACTTCTACCTCGAGCCCGGCCGTCAAACGTAGTTCGCCCTCACCCGTCCCATCGAACGAGTAGCGAGCATGCGCAGGGCGAGTGAACTCCTCTTCGGCAGCCATCGTACCCACGACCGCGTCCGAGGGGGTTTCAGCTCGTAAGTAGTTGCTACCATCTGGTCCAAATGGATCAGGTTCTGCACTGGTGGCTTTTCGCACGGTATCGTCCTTCTCAGCGCCAACCATATTCAATGGGTTCGGGGCACCAAGTATCGTTGTTCGTGTGGCCGCGTTGATGTGCTCTAGTAATGACGATGGTCGGTGTTGAACTGAATTGTCGTCGTCGTCGTCGTCGCTGGCATTATACTTAGCTACTCTGTCATCGCGACGAGACAGTAGGGTCCAGAGAATGCCGATGAGTGCCAATAGGAATACAACCCCAGCTGCGATGGCGATGGAGATGAGAATGACAATACCGGTTGCGAGAAACTCTACAAGAGATCCATGAGCTTTGGTTCGAGAAGCCAGAAAAGTTACTTACGTTGTTGAGTAAAGCTGAAGTTCGCGAGTGAATAGAACAGTGAAGAAATTGAGCCCAACGCTCCCTGAGCAGTTGCAGTGGCCATATAAGGAATAAATGAAGAGCCATCGAAGAGGACAGAAGACGCAGAACCGAATGAAGAGTCGGACAGCGCACCAGAGATCATCAACATCCGGTCAGATTCAATGATGCTGTTAGCTGAGTGTGTGTTCATCAAGGGGACCATGAGAAGCTGGGAAATGTTGGTGGTGCCCTGAAGCGAAGATCCAATACTACTCCAAGAAACACCATCCCAAAACATCATGAACGGCGAGGAACCATCAACGGTGCTGGGGACCAAGATAATTAGATAATGCGCCTATGAACAGTAACATCGTGCCACTCACCGACCAGCTGCAAAGATGCTGGAAGAGTTGCCATCGTTAACCGTCACTGCCGTCACTGGTCCTGGAATTTCGGCGCTATTGCCCATGGCGGCCCATGTGGAATTGGCAAAATAATACTGTGCGACATTGGTGGTCGATCCGTCCAGTGTGATAGATCCAGCAGCAATCAGGATTTCTTGGTTGTTCTACCGAAACCCAGTCAATGACATGTTACCAGTCAAGACCATAGAACGATACTTACTCCTGCATATGAGACAGATGAGATGTCTCCTTGAATACCGCTTCCGAGCGGGTTCCATTGATTCAAGGTGGTATCAAACAGACAGATCGCTTGGCAAGACACAGAACCGGCCTGCGCGAATGAACCGGCGACAATGACACCGTCAGATTTATACGTTGACGACGTTATCGAGCGGACGACGACTGAAGATCCCGCAGAGGCTTGCAATGGTTGCATGGATGATGTATCCCACTGTTGAGCAGATAGGTCATAGAGAGCCAATCCACTCGCTGAGGTTCCAGTGAGGTTGAATTCACCACCAACGAAAAGCTGTTGCTTCTGATCAACATAGACGGTGCGAACTACACCATTGATCTGAGCGCCAGCAAGCGCAGATATTGAAGACGTGACGGGATCATAGATAGCAACGGCGGATGAGGTCGCGGAGGAGGAGGAGAATGAAAAATTGCCTCCAATTATGGCTACCTGGTGGGAAGTGGAAACATTCGTCCAGAATGCCCCAGTAAGGACAGCGGGAGCGGGAGCGGGCAGGGGAGGCGGCAGGGTACTTGAAGTAACGCTCTGGCGAGTGAATAAGGTTCCAATATTGAGGTGAGATATCCATGACGATGGTCCACGACGGACATGTGGATGACGCTTCGTTACGGTGGCCGGGGAAGACACATTCACAACGCTGCTAGTAAGCTGGACACCCATAGGCACGACCAGAGGGCCTGTACTTCCACCACTGGACAACATCACAAGGCCGCTGGAACCGTACTCTGCCATAGTACGCACATTACCCGCGACGAACTGGGTTTGCTTCTGACCCGAAGCAGGCAAAGTACCGTTGCCAATGAACGTCATGTTGCCCACTACAAATCCACCGCTGTTCACCCACGAACCGGTGCTAACGTCCCAGGTGGCTAAACCACCAGCGGGAACACCAGCAGTCGACGAATTGAGGGCCTCGGTGAAATTGCCTGCGACCACGATTTGCCCATTGGCAAGCGCAAGGCTACTGACCACACCATTGACCCCTGCGCCCATGGCCTTCCACGAATTGGAGCTGACGTCGTAGATAGCAACGCCCTTGAGTTTGCCCTGGGTGGAAGGTATGTTGGTGTCTGTAAACAAGCCGCCAACGTAGAGTTCATTGCCGCTCAACGCGAAGGAGGTCACAGGTCCATTCAGACCATTATTAGGAGGGGAAATGAACGATCCACTCTTGAATGCAACGATGTTTGAAACACCGCTTGTCGAGCCGGAGATAAGCTGGAAATTACCACCAAGGTAAACAGTGCCAGAAGGGTGTTGTGCGATAGCTGTGATGGACGTAGTGGTAGAAGTTGTAGCTCCCAGGGCGTTATAAAGATCAATGGAAATGATGTCCAAAGAAGTCTCGCTTGTGTTGGGAATGGTTCCGGTGGCGTCAATGCTCGCACTGGAGCTCAATGGCCACTCAAAGAAACCGAAACCATGCTGGGAACTGCTAGTGGTGTTGGACCCAGACGACCCTGACCCAGTGGCGGATGTCACATTGGCCGACGTCAACACCAGTGCAACATTACCAGCCACAAGTTCGTACTGCCCATCCTGACCAGTTCCTTCAGGATTATTTGCAAGCGTCATGGATACAGTGGTCACGAAGTCTGTGGATGAGGGGACGATGGGACCACTGTAGACAAGTGTAGTCGCGTCAGACTGAACCTGTTGTGACACAGAAGAAACCCAGGGTTGGCTTCCGCCGCCGGGAAAGACGGTGACTTGGACAGATGTACGGAGGGGACAATCCTGGAAGTCCGCACAACCCGGAATGACAAGGTAAACGTCATACTGGCCGGACGCAGAGACGTAGGGCTGCCAGGTAAAAGTGGGAGCCTGAGAGGGGGATGTGCCAACAGCCACTGTGGAGACTTGGACAGTTTGGAGTGTTGCGGGGATATCGGTGACAGCATTTTTTGTAATCCAGCTGCCAGTACTAGTGGTGTTGGATGGATTAGGTGAAAAGCAGGATTTCAGGTTTCCGCTGCTAGATGCGAATGCGCCAGAGGACAGCAGCTGTAACATGTGCAAACCGGGAGCTTCACCCGTCCAACCCGATAGAGTGATCTGTATACCGGTCAACGTCACCGGAGCGGTGAAAATGAAGTCCTGGTATAAGATTGATGAGTCGGTCGACAAAGGACAGGTAGTTGTGCATGTCATATTTTGTCCGGTTGATGGGTTGACATATGACAAAGTCTGTACAGCATTATCCGGAATGGATGTAACACTGATGGACATAATATGAGACATTACAAATTATCCTTATCTGTCTGTTGAAAAACACGTACCTAAAAGTCGTCGTGCCAAATCCACTCTGGAACGTGTTGCCAAGGCGAACACCATAGGCGTTGATAGACGAGAAGTCACGGACAGTAATTACAGCGCCATTCCCGTTCGCAGCCAACCACGTGTTGCCAGGTCCATCCGGACCAGCAGGACACAGGATGTTCAAAATGTTGCTGAACTGAGGGTCAGATGATGAGGGTTGTCCCAATATTTCCGCGCCTTCAAGAGGGACGGGAACGAGTGATGAAGAGAACGGCGTAGCCCCAGGAGAATAAGGGATATTGGGATTGTTGGTGTTGTTGAGTGCAGTGGCATTCGCGGCAAAGGCAGTGAGGAATGAGCCGGCAAATAAGAGGCTATTTTCTGAGGCATTAGAGGTGATGGAAAGGACTTCTCCCCCATCACCTATGAAACCTTTGAATGGGGGTGCGGACCAAGAGTTGGACTTGGTGTCCCATATAGCTACAGATGAACCCGGCGACGTGAAATGGCCGCCCACCCATAGCTGGCTGGTGGATACGTCGCAATAAAGCGAGTATATTGGACCGTTAGGACCGTTTGAGCCGAGCGCAGCAAACACGCCAGAAGAAGGCGTGTATGACGCGATGTTGCTGGCGGACACGGATGTATTGCCAATAGATGAGAAGGATCCGGCGAAGTAGAAGATATCATTGATAGCACAACCTGATTGAATTGAGCCCCCTGCGTTCGTAGTGCCAAGCGTAGTTAGGGCGCCTTCGCCGGTGCGAGCGAGTAAAGAAGACGCAGAAGGGTCAAATGTGATAGCAGTAGCATTGTTGAATAGACTGAGGCCCGCGAATGCACCTGCAAGGCCTACTTGACCCATACGACTGAAATCGACCATTGGGAGTGACGCGAACGCGGGATTGGCGAGAAGAGCTGCGAGGAAGAGTGTCGACGGCCATCGTATCGAACTTGATGATTGCGAATGCATTTTGGGTATCAGTGGTCTAGTAACGTTCAAGGGTATATGAACCCTGATGGAACCTGGAGCCCTCCACAGAAAACCGAAGTTTAAGTATCAGCCCAACGACGTTGAAAGGAAAGACGGTTTGAAACTCTGAATCTTCCCATCAAAACGCGTTCCAATAAGCCAACACGTCCACGTGGACTAGGTCATGGACCTTGGCGGTGCACCGCACTTTTGACTGGACTTTATAATTGTCTTGACTGCCTCACGGAGTCCTCACACAGACCATGTAATTAGAAACTCGCAGCTTATTTCCGAGTCTGTGCACCCATCTCCGAACCGGAAGAATGTATCAGGACAATTTTACATAGCAATCGAGAGGATCAACTAGACCCGAACACCGCAGTGCCTATTTCTACTCTATTGCTCCTCACCCGGATCTAACAACAGCTGAACTCATGTCGGGAACGCGCCCGACTGGCTGTAAGTGAGGAGAGCCCGTATCTAAGATTCTGATTGATCGTAATCCGGTACAACGTCAGTCGCATCCTGTGACACATGTCCAATCAAAGTTGCTCACTGAGGATATCTATAGCGGTGCATGTTTGGCCTCTTTGCATTGGTCTGCAAAATGGTATTGTCAGAAGCTTGTTGTGACAGCAACAAGTGCTTCTCATTGATAGCTGCCCAGATTTCACTCGGCGTCATGTACTGAGCAAGCCACCGAGTCAGATATACGTCTTGATTTGGCGACGGTGCCCATTTGTAAAACCCGACTGCTAGCAGAGAAAGCAGGACTGTGTGGCGCCAGAAAGGTGTAGAGAACCCAGCTAATTAGAATGCGTAAATGAGTCGTGACTTTGTTCATGGATACGACCGGAATAGCATACCTTCGCGTGCATAACTTGAATGGGTGTCATCATGATGCTCATGATGAGCATGACTGTCGTGCGATGCGAATCTCCGCTGAATGAGTGAAACGCTCCCGACTGCGTGCTTTTGGCGCAAGAGCAAGCTCGCTCTCGCCAGCGACATTGTGGTTATAGACAAAGTTGCTCGTGCCGCTTCGGCAATTTACTTGCGGACTTGGAAGTTCGGATCAGCTTGTTCATGCATATTGCGTGTTTCATACCTTCTGCAAAGTATTTTCAGCTCTTCCTCGTGTTGGTTTATTATCGCTCATCGTAATACCATTCATTCGACCTCAGACAGCCCTTATTTTGCCAGAGTATGTAATTACTTGCTAGCAGAAAAATTAACTAAATTTGTTGTAGGACTTGCATACACCCAAACCATGCTAAGACGTGTACTACCACGCTTGCCGCTTTTCCGGGTCTCTGCGCCCATACTTCCAATGTCATTGCGGTCAAGTGCTCGCCCAATACCCGCAATGTCCCTGACTGGCTCTCCTCGTTCATCGAGTCCGAGGCTGTTTCATCATGTCCCTGCCCGCCTTACATCGACTCCACCACCCCCAAACGATCCAGCATCACAGTTACCTCCAGATGCTACCCTCTCTCAAAGGTTGAAACACCTCATTAAATCCTATGGATGGTATGCCCTTGGAGTGTACTTCGTCCTCTCTACACTGGACTTCACAGTCGCGTTTGCTGGAATTAGCCTGTTAGGCGCCGAACAGGTCGCGTCTGCCGCCGCCTATGTTAAAGAGATCGCTATTGGGTTCATCCATACCAAGCCGCCAGAGCCTGGGCGGGATGAAATGGATAGCATTTCTGCGGGAGATGTGAGCCGTGAGGGTTTGTATGCCACCTTGGTATTGGCTTACACCATCCACAAAACACTATTTTTGCCTGTCAGAGTCGGTTTGACAGCCGTTTTCACTCCTCGATTGGTGGGCTGGTTGCGCACAAGAGGGTGGGCAGGTGGCGAGGGCACGAGGAAAGCAGCACGCGACATCAGGGATAGGATCCAAAGAAAGGATTAAAATCAACGGATCTGGGTGAGAGGCAGATTGCAACGTCGTTTTATTCACACTACTCAGATCATAATCACATAACTTGCATGGCAATCATTCTCCATTTCATCGCCATGGCGTTAATTTCAAACTAGAGCTATATTCGTACACAGTCAATTGGAGACATTGCATGCAACCTATCTTTGAAGGCACGTCTGGCAGATACCCAATGGCTAATTCAGAAGGAGTATTCAGCTAACTCGTCTGGGCAGTAATAAATGACGCGTGTTGTTTTGTGGTGCAATTATCGGCCTAAGGGCGACGCACAATACCGAGACCAGGCGCTCAAAGTACCAGTATGAGAAGCGGCTTGATTCTCTGCATCTTCTTCCCCTAGCTCGATGCTCGGTTCACATCGCAAGGCTAACTGCATAGTTGGTCGGCTGCGAGAAGAAGAGCGTTACGAAGTTTACGGGGTCGTGCTCCAAACAGAAGCGCGGGGACCAGGCATCCCGAGAGCAAGCACTGCACCAGCCGCGCTGACTCCTGCTGTTCCCGGGGGTAAGGAAGAGGCATTGGAGGATCTTTACTTACAACGAGAACGCCGGTGCTGAGAGGCACTTTTCGGATTCTCAAAGACTACAGGTCTATGCTTTATGGGTGTCGTATCCCCTATGCATTTTATGATCTCTGCTGATATTGTGATGAGTGAGTGAATACTCGTGATATCACTGACGTTCAAATAGGACTCAACGATATTGGTTATAGGATCCCTTGTGGAAACGACTTGTCTTCAGTTAATAGGCTGAGATTGGTACATATTCCTGCCTTATAGAATCCAATCGCTGTCAAGCCGCGAATCGGTAGAGGAAGCTGTGGGGATTAAATTTTCAAGTCTGGGGTCTGCTAGTAGGACCGCGATAAGTTACGTGGCACTATCTCAAACTGCTACTTACCAAGTGACTGCAAATTATACTATTCGATGGGCCCATCTGGAGATGTCCGACGGGAGAACAGTATTTCTGCCGAGGACGATGAATTACATTGAGGGGGGAGCACGGAGCACCGAGTAGGAAAGATCTAGCCAGCGCCCATCAGATAAGAAATCGTACATAAGATTGACATAATATCATAACTGACTCGATTGAATGGAAAATGCCGAAACCCGCATACTGAGCTTGACTCCAAAGCTTTAAAAGATTTTCTTTAGCTCACTTGTTCCCAATCCACTCCTGATGCAACCCGATAGCTTAAAGCACCCAAGATCCTGCAACCGTTTCTTCTCCCTTCCTGAAATCGATGGCCGTTGGTGACTACCACCTCCCATACACATCGACGCCTTTTGAAGGCCCAGAGAAATCTCTGGAAATCTGGTTCGCCCCTTCCCCTGCTCATGTGCCAGATGCACATGCACCAAAAAATGGCCGTATAGGCCTGAGGAATGTTCCAAAGCAAGTCTGGGAGGATATGCTGGACATCGTCAAATGCAAAGTCCTCAGTGTTGTTGAGGGCGAAGAAACTGATGCTTATCTTTTGAGGTATGTAAATTCTTCATCGCCCACATTTTTTGTTTCTTGTAGTATGGCTTGAAGGGCCCTTGATTTGATACTTTTCACAGTTGAAGATCGTTATCGCTCATTTTCTTCAATTTAGCGAATCATCTCTGTTTGTGTTCCCACATCGCATTATCCTGAAGACATGCGGCACAACACTAAACCTCCTCGGCCTTCCGCGCATCCTCGAGATCGCGCATAAATTTGCCTCGCTTCCATCGGTTTATCGATGCTTCTACTCACGTAAATCCTTCATGTTTCCTGAGCGTCAACTCGGTCCGCATCGAGAGTGGAAGGACGAAGTGTCATTCCTTGACGCCATATTTCCAAATGGAGCTGCTTACACTGTAGGCAAAGTCAATGGAGACCATTGGCTGCTTTACTTAACAACCCCTGGACAATCTGGCGCGAGTGGAGAAACTGCTCCAAGTTCTCCAAATTCCTTTTCGTTGTCGCCTCTTCAGTCCGAGAATGGGGAGGAGAATGAGACAAACCAGACCCCTCAAAATGTTGAATCCGACACACCACCTACTCAGGACTACACAATTGAGATCCTCATGAGTAACCTGTCTCACAAGGCTCGCGAGTCCTTCTTCTTGGCTCCTCCAGTACAGGATGCACCGCCGGTGTCTCCGTTACTCATTGGGAGGAATTTGTCCTCTACCATCGGAATCTCAGACCTTTTCCCGCCTCATCTTACCACATTGGATGCTTATGCGTTCGACCCTTGTGGTTACTCCTCGAACGCTCTCCTGAAACGGGGCGACGGAATTGAGGATGGCCACGGCGGGGAGGGCTACTACACAATTCATGTGACCCCTGAAGAAGGCTGGTCGTATGCCAGCTTCGAGTGCAACGTGCCACTGTCCACTTCTCCGTCTTCTTCGATCGAAAATATCCCCGATTTACATACATTGATCAGACGCGTCGTCGACATCTTTCAGCCGGGTAGACTCAGCCTGACCCTTTTCATATCCAACGCCAACAACAATGCCGAGGAGGACGAGGACGAGACTGCTCTTGAAGCTGCTCAGCGGACTTTCAAGTCTGCTCTGACAGCTCAGTGCCCTGTGTCATGTTCTTCTGGAGACTCGGTAACGGGTGATAGGAGTGGAGAAAATGATCGCTTGTTGTACAAGAGAACCGACAAGATCAATTATCAATTTGGTGGTTACAATCTTGCGTTTGCGAGTTTCGAGTTTCGATGAAGATATCATTTCGGTGGTGTTGGGTTGTACGCTGAAGTTGTCTAGATGCGCTCGTACTTTCCTGTCAATCTACTTTTTGCTACCTTCTTCGTTTCCGCTATATCGAACCAGATTTTGGATTACTGTAAACACGATGGTGTTGATCATCATCAGGTGCACAATGCTAGGCAAATCTTCGATTCACAAGGTCAGGGCATATTCAGGGCATAGGCTTTGAAGGTTCCTGGATCTGACTCCTAGCGCATTTGGTTATCGGCAATTTCCGTGAACCGAAGCGCCATCATGGGATATTGTTCATGTCCATGGGAGATGCAAGATACATTTGGAGAACAAAACACCACGGTCGTTGTGCATTGTGTTCCGCTGCGCACTACCAGTATGTAAGTGTCAGAACAAAGTTCTTAATTGCTCACATTTTAATCGCCAGAACCCGAGTGCAGTTTGGGAGGCCGTTCGTGGCATGAGAAATTTCATTTCCTTCTATCCGACAAGCATATGTTCTCATATTTCGCTGGGGTCTGCATCATTTTCTGGTTTCGAAATGACGCATCATGCAAGAGAGGACGACCGGCGCAGTCCTGGGCCAATAGCGTCTATGCATTTTCGACTAATCTGGCTATTCATGGATCGGTAATATAACCGCGCTAGCAGCCATCGTGTGCTGAAGTCGGCGGGCCGAGGCCTATTGCCTCTTAGGTTTCCCAGTTCTGGATTATCCATCGCTGAGTTCCTAATATTGTCGACCGAGGAGGACGTCGAGATATTCTCGTGACCAGCGGCTGTCTTTGGGGTTGAATCCATTGCCACATGCCCCAACCTCAGGAGTATCAGAAGCATCAATCTGCGTATAAATTCATCCAAAAAATTCCAGCTTCAATGCCCTAAATTCCCGCTTCTGCTTAAGCGGTAGCACTTCACACCAGCGATGGTTTATAATATGGTCAACCTTCAGGCGGCCACGTCCACAGAAAATCTCCGGGCTCTTGAGGAGGTCAAGGATTTCTATACGACAGATCTCGGGCGAGGGGGCAAGGAACGTTGGACATACCATATGCTGCCAGAGGCTGCACTTGATGTTGAGCTGCATCGCATGTCCAACGCGACCTCATCAACATCCGTAGACAGCGTCACTTTTCAGCCATGTGCGGCTTACGCTGAACTCAATCAAGACCGGTACAGCATTGAGGAGTGGGAGCTCCCTGGCGGAGTTTGGCAGTTCACGGCAATCTATGATGGTGCTCTAAATTTTTTATGAACGTCATACGTATCCCCTTGCATCACTAACGGCTAGATTTTGTAGGTCATTGCGGTCATGACACTGTAAATTATGTTCACAAGCGGCTTCCCTCGATGGTCAGGACGTCACTACAAGCTCTTCTTCAGAGCACACCCACCACATCCTCGAAGCCGGAGCTTGTCTCAGAGGTGCTGTGTAACGCAGTCAGGCGTCTAGATCAGTCTATTCGTTCTGATCTTCTGGACTTCTTGCCTCACGATCACCTTACAAAAATGAACGACGTCCAACTCAACCGACACGTCTCACTTCGTGATTCTGAATGGAATACTATATCAACACGCTGTACTCAAGGCTCGACAGTACTTTTGGCTTTATCCGACCCACTAAAGAAAAACGTATGGATTCTTAATCTGGGAGATTCCATTGCGGGTAACGTGCAGCCCTTATCATCTGATATCTCCTTCCTGACACTATCACAGTTCTTGGCAGCAGACCCTTGTCTGGGCAATGGTCTGCGACGATCATCAATGCTATACATAATTGTAGCAACCCCTCGGAAAGGCGGCGCATACAACAGGAGCATCCATCAGAGCAAGCTTGTGTGTGCGACAACAGAGTGCTCGGATATCTGGCTCCCACCCGAGGTATTTCTTAAATTGAGATCATTTATATGACACGCCCTAACCCTGAGACCCTGTGCTAGCGTTGGGGGACACATGGCTCAAGGTTCCTTCGGTTTACACTCGCCGCGCCTTTGCACCGCACTTGCAAGACTGGTTACCCCCACGTCAGGTAGCACAGTACGCCAGTCGTATTCTTACTCCTCCATATATATCCGACCTCCCTGAGGTCTATCACCACTCTCTCGATGTTTCTCAACGGGAGCTGTTCCTCATTCTGTCATCTGATGGTCTGCAGGACTTGTATGACAATCACGACACTCAATTATCGGACCAAGAAATGGCAGACCACTGGGTGGGTTTGGTTGGACGTCACATGCACTCCACCACGGGCATGGGTTCCATGAAAAGCAATTTAGCGCTCAGGCTCCTCCGGGATGCTGTCGGCGGAGATGACACCGAGCTTGTTTCCCGAAATCTCACTTTGGAAATGGAAGACAAATGGATGGACGATATTACAATTCTAGTGCAGCGATTCCAGTAGAGATAAGTTCGGGATAGCGTACCCTGGCAGTATGTTACAGTGCGTACGTATTTATTCTAGACCTATGGTAGAGACTTAATTCATGCATTATCCACGGTTTAAATTTCCAAAAATGCGATCCACTATGCCACGCTTGCTAAACAAGTATTGTGCAGATTCCTTAAGATACTTTCCAGATATCGTGATACACGTGAATGTCGATCATAGAGATCATCTTGTAGCCATATTGATGGCAATCATTGGCCGATCCGATCCGTTTCGTATGGGGGATAAGCAGGCTCGAGTTTCACACCTTGAGCCGACTTGCTCCGTAGGTTGCATAAAGGACACAGACGAATGAACGTTTCGACCATCGGCCAGGTTATAGTAGCCTATGAAGTATTGGATGAATCAATTGTGAAAACAAAAGAACACATACCATTCCCATACGCCTTACCTCAAAGAGCATCGAAGAAGACGAGCCATGAGCTCGATGAGCGTAGACAAGGATATCGTAGATCTGGTCTTGTACTGGAATGCGTTCAAAAGCTCTCGTCCACTCAAAACCACCGAAATCATGATCGACAGCATCAGCCTTTGAAGAAGTCTTTCCGCAGTTGTCTATGTGCCCAATATAGTCTTTCCTCAATTCCTCTTCTTCTGCTGCCTCGAGGTGGAAAAAAGAGTCCCGCGGTATCAAGAGAAGGTGATATTTCTCAGATCCTAGTCGTACGTGATGGATTGTTAGCCACATGCGCAACCGATCCGAAAGATCATCCAAGTTTCCTTTTGACAATGCATGCGACGTGGCGGCATAAATATTCGGCGCAAAGGTAGCAGTTTCGCGAAGGTCCTGCGGCAAATTGTGGAGGAACTCTGCCAGGCTATCCTCAAATGATGCTCGGCTCGGCATCTCGACAGAATTGACGTTACCGATCCGCTGAGAAACCGCGTCAGGCAAAGGCGCAAAGGATGGATGGGCCCAGGATTCAACGAGGGACTTCGTGACTACTGCCTCTTGGTCAGGAGGGAAGGAATGGGAAATGAACGAAATTGATTTTTTAGGCTGGGCGCGCGGAATATTGTTTTGAGGCCCTGAACTGGAGGTGGAGGGCCATCCTTGGCCATGGTAGTCAGGAGTGAATCGACCAAAATGCGAGTGTAGTGAGAGCTCGCCCTCTTGGGAGCCACCCCTGACATGTGACGCGGATGAATCTGATGCTCCACAACTCCGCGATGATGACGCCACGTTTTGTCCATAAAAACTATGACTATCCCTCGACTCATTGGGATCATTGCTTGCAAGGGTGGTGTGTTCCTCTGGCGATGGCACGTCAGAAACGAGGAAAGATGCCGTCTTAGCGCCGTAGGGAGCCATCTGCCTTTCCCGCGCTACGCCATGATCGGATGGAACTTTATGCCTTTTCTTAGGAGTGTAGTTGCACTCGGTTGCACTCTCTTCTTCCGCACAATGGTTGCAAACCGGCAAATTACGGTCGCACTTGTTCCGAAAGATAAATAAGACACACGTAATTATTTGATCAATACATAAACATACCTTCATATTTCTGAGACGGCAGCGATCACATCGCGGGATGCCTCGGTGAGCGGGTGTTGGCAAAGGTGTATATTCACAGTTCTTCCCGTTCGCATATGAGCAATGATTGCAAGTTGGAAGAACCCTATCACACTACCTGACCGTTAGCAATTCTTGGAGAGGTCAGTGGCAAGCTGAAACACACCTTCAAGTTATTCACCCGGCAGTGATCACAACGTGGCTTTCCTCTGCGTCCTTTCCATTGCGACTGGCGAGCCATAAACATTTTAGGATTTGGAATTCGGATGGTCAGTTGTCCATCATCGTTCAAATCTTCAACAGAGTCTGTTCCATCGGGTGATTCAGACATGCTGTGTGGGGATGTTTTACGAGCCACGGGCGCGAAAAAAATCCAGGGCAAAATCCTGGACAAAAAAATCTGTATTTTAGGAAGTAAGAGATGGCGAAGGTTAGTGGCGTTGTGGCTAGCAAACGGACGGATGAGGCAAGGATAGAACAAGGCAAGAACGTACGTACAATATACGCAAGAGGGTGCGAAAGTTGCGTGGACCTATAATATTCCTTGTGAGTGCCAGAGACAGTGGTCAAACTGAGTAAATAGAAATGGTTTTAAATCATCCAACACTTTGTGCGATTTGAGGGAGTGGTCAGGCGTTTGTAGGTAGTTTCGTGCAAAGAACGATCAGACTTGACCGAAACCTGAACTTACTTACGGATGTGACACTGCTGTCACGCTACTTTTTAGGTCAAGGAGGTTGAACTTAAATTAAAACAGCTGTACAGCGGCTGAGCCAGCAATGATTGTCAATGTTTCGGACATACTAGTTGGGTCAGTCTTTTGTTTCTGTAAGATTCGGTTTTGTGTCATAAAGTTCTCAATCTGAAGTTTCTACAGTGGTGGTAGCCAAGCATGGAGCTCGAGGTCCCTGGCAGATCAGTGACTAAACGGCGGAAGCAGGCAGCGCGGACTTTGTAATGAACAAGTATCGAGCGCCGTACAACGGTGCACTGGCCACCTCCCTCGACGACGATCTGCCTCGTCCTTGATTTAGTTCAGTCCCAGAATAAGCTTTCCAAGCTTCGAGGACCGCGACAACGCATTTCCATATATGGAATCTGTGGTTGAGGAGAAGTTCAGAAGTGGGAGAAATTCAAACGTTCCGGAAACAAGCTTCAAACGTTCATTGCTTCACGCGGATGGCTTCCTGAAAGTGCTTTTCTGCGAGCTTACCCCATTCATATCACAGAGCGCTATGATTGTATTCAGTCTCTTACCTGGCTTAGTGCCGATTGTCCACTTATGAAGGATTGTCTTCAAGTACATGATTACCACAATTGATGTTGAGTTGGCAACATGTCGAGTAATTGATTTTTTCATGCCACATCAGATTTTGTGCTCATCAACATTGGAGATGTTTTGATATTCGTGGATTCTACATGCAACAGAGCTCGATACCAGCTCCAAAAGCAATTTAAAGTTTAAATGTCTTCCGGTACAGGTGCGTGGACTTCAATCCAGGGCCTCATCACAGCTTCTTCGAGTTGCCGGACTATCCGCAGTTTTGATCATGTGATGTAGATCTGATCTGAAAAGTGCACGTGTGTGCACAAATAATCATTTGCATACGAAACGCAAATGAATTGGTTGTGGTATAGTTCCGCTTATAACCGTGCCACGGCGGTTGGTTTATGGTAGCATAATTGCAGAACCGGCTACATCTGTTGCCTTGTGTGTTACTTCCTACCCTGCCATTCCCACCTTCGAGCTAGCGAATATAAAAATGCTGAGATGTAGGCCATGCTAGGTTAGTATATCCCCCTTCCTCCGAGTCTTGAGCCACGCTATTCATAATTTCTCAACATGATGTATCTTAGGAATGCTTTACTTGGCTTTATGATGCCATATCTAGCTTCCAGTCTAGTGTCACCTACTACAATGGACAAGCGGGGTGGTGTTGAGTATTATAATCCGACTGCCGGAGGCGGATCGATGCTCATCGATGCTGGCGACGGATACGGTGAACCTATGAATGTATATCTTTTTCATCACCGTAACGAAAATATATCCTGATTCACCCTGGTAATTAATTTAGGTCATTATCTCTGGTCTTAGCTCTCCCGCTGTCCGCACACTTAACGGAGCTATCAATTTTGCCCGTGCTATTGGATTGTAAGCATATAAAGAATTGCAAACTGCGTCTTACTCATTTGCTCGTTATAGTTCTGAAGAATGTTTCGGCCTTCACTTAGGTGGTTATATGTCCGCCAACTTGGGAGATGGAAACGGATGGGTCAATCAAACCATCGAACTTCGCCAGGACTATGGAAACCCAGCAGGCGGAACGTGTCTTGAGAGTCTCATCGGAGGCAATCATTTTCGGTAAATTTCATTGACTAGTGATCTAGGGTGGTGACAATATTTGCCCAGTATTTATGTACAGAATGGCACTGCTGCGGACAGCGGCGCTCTGTTCCTAGCGTAAGCATTCTTAAACTGTCTATTGCTCTACTAGTAGCTTACTCGCGCCAGTGTGTCTCGAGAGGAGGTGCGTAACTTGTAATTCGACAAGGTTGTGTCACACAGCTAAACGCCACCCTTAGCCCTTATCCAAGAATCATGATATCGTGCCAGATGGGTATGACATTGGTCGGTAAGTAATGCCGTGATTGTAAGGAACAGGTCACCAATCCACTTTCAGTAACCAGCTGGTGTCAGCGGCAATCGGTCGAACACGGTTCAATGGGGTCAAATACAATACCGTCGCCCGCAACATCACTGGTCTCCTCGCACCTGGCGCTGCTGGTGTCAACCATGGTGAGTTTGATCGGCCAAATCGTTACTTGTCTGACATTATTGTCAAAGGCATCGCTCTAGATGGTATTGTTACGTTGTTGACCGTTACGATTGATTGAGGCTCATTAATTTTTCCTTTCCTTTGGGATTTCCTATTCTTTGCTCGTCTCATTATCGAGCATTGACAAATGAAGATGCGTAATGCTACAAGTGCTGTGCTTGGTGTGACACAAATCAATGAAGTAAAGCCAAATGCAAAGAATTCGAAATAATCTTGGATAGGACCAAAGACTATCGTTCCATGCCACTCACAAATCCAGATCCACTTCCCCCTCAGCATCTTCCTCATCCCACATAGACTCGTCGTCGTCCTGCGCTGGCTGTGAAGATTCCAACGTCTCAGGTACCTCGGAACTTCGCGACACGCCGTCATAACCGCATTCGGACCACATGCGTTCTTCTTCTTCGGCCTCTTCGCGGGTCCGGCGTCGAACGCGATTTAGAACCGCATCAAGCTGAATGTAGTTTGCATCGTCCATCGCAAACTTACGATGTCTCCGTTCCTGTGTGTGCTGAAGGACCGAGCGTTAACATACTTATATACAAGATCAAACACGATCCTACCGTGTCGAAATCATCGAACTTGACGCGACAACTCTCACAGTAACCAGGTTTGCTCCCTTCGTCGCGCTTTGGCAATCGAAGGGTATTTGTACTCCTACTTTTCCTGAGCAGTGGGCGATCTGGAATTGTAAGGGGCGGGCCCATGCCTCCCGCTTTTCGGCCGAAAGTCTGGGCTGCATTCGGGGCTTTTCGAGATGTCACGACTTGTTGTTGAATTCTGGACCGAAGAGAAGCAGGCAGTTCCAGCGTCCTAGCACCGCCCGCGTTGGATGTTGTACCTCTTGTGGATGTTATACCAACACTATTGCCGGATGCTGCAACATATGAGCCTATACCTGTCGAAGCGAGGTAGCCTGAGGCAGTCGCTGATTCTCTTGTATCCCCATCTCCGTAATCAGCATCGAGGTCGATGTATTCTTCAATAGTTGCCTGGCGATGTAAATTGTTCATCGACACTGAACGGCGGAGGTCGCCAGCTTTGCGCGAGAGCATCTGCACTTCCGCCTGCCTTTTGCGCTTCAGCGCCTTGGCCACCTTCTCTGCGCGTTCGTTCTCATTTTCCCTTTCCGCCTTTTGCGCCCTTTCCCAACGCCTCCGTTCCCTTTCATCAAATTTTACAAAAGGCCCCCGGGACCTCGGGTCACAGTACAGGACGGGATACGCGGGTTGCTCTTTCCCGTCGTGCCCCCGTTGTATGGGATACTCTAAAGCGTGAATAGTCGCCAACTCCTGGCGCACGTCTTCTATGAGCACGAAATAACTCTGTTTTGAGAAATAACGATAATCATGTCGCTTTTGAGTGGGGTCACGTTCTGTGGTGGTACCATGTAGGCGTTCGGTTTGAAGTAAGCTGGATAGTGATCGTTTGTTGGAAGCGGGGGCAAGAGAGGTGGTTTGTGCAAGAGGTTTGGTAGGGGAGAATGCAAAGGCTGGGACATCACATCGTTCCAGGATATTATCGAGTTTCGCCGGACTCCATATCTTCATATTAAAGGCCTTTGCCTTCTCCACAAGGTTGAAGCTCTGCGAGGTGGCATCCTCGGTAGCACTATGAATTGATCGTATAAGTATGGTCTACATAACGGAACAGTTGAATGTACCGTCCACGGAGCTTGATTGGGCTTTTCAGTGAGCTGGCTCGGGCGGAGAAGCCTTGCAATCGATTCTCCTTGTTTGCAGTAGGGTCGATAAGGGTGATAGGTTGATTAGTGATAAGATGTGTGATCTCGTTGGAGAAAAAGTCATCTACTTGCTGGAAGCATGATAGAGTGTCAGATGCTGGTACAAACCATCACGGAGAATCGGCCATACTGATTTGAGGTGTACCACCCGCGCTGCTAATGAATTTCGCAAGGCAGCACTCTCAGGATCCGATAAATCCAAGTCAAAATAGAAGACCCATCCAGGAAACGCGCGAGTGTACTTGATACGAAATTCGGCCTTCTGAGTCTCTCGTTCTACGCGCCTCCGTTCCTTATCCTTACGGTCATCGCCATGGGTGGCTTCTGTTGGAGTAGGCCTCACGCGCTTGACGGATTCTTCTGCCGCAGGGTCCGGTGATCGAGGACGTTTGAGCAACAGGGAGGCTGAACGGACTCCTTGTTTGACGGGGGACATTGTAGGAGGAACCTGAAGTGGCAGAGTGCGTGTACTCAGAGGACGGCGGTTGGTTGTGGGCATGACGGAGGAGCCAATCAAGGCTGAGACAAATAGCACCACGTCACGCAGGTGATATGATGAGCGAGACGCAGATGAGGAAATGGTGGGAAAAGATAATAGCGATGCTAGACGCGACCTCAATTACTTCCGGTGGGAGCACAAATAAACAACGCGCCATGAGCGCGATGAAACACTACCAGTCCATCAATTTATCGTGCAAAATTGCTTTACTGTGGCCTATAGCTATTTGTTTCAGTCTCTTCAATTAAATTGTCGCGTTGCAACTTCCGGAAGAACTAATGTGCAAACAAATATACTGCAATACGTGGCGTGTCTCTGCAAATCTACACTTTATTCTCCTGCTATCAAACTAGTGGAAGAGGGGCGGACACCAGACGAGCGGCTGAGCCATGGTTCGACTGCGCCAACGACCACTAAAACTTTAAAGTTCAAGTTGAAGGCATAATTGAGTGGCACGTGACAATCACATGACCGCGTACTACGATAATCTCAGATGCTCTACAGTACTAGTCTAATTAATGGACCATAAAATCAAGCACAACATGACATAACAATGTTCAGAGCAGCACGTAGAGATCATCCTATGGGCAAGACTCAAGTGAGCATTGTGAAAATCCAAGACGCGTCAAGATGACACAATGAAAAGCAGGAATACATACAGACAAATGCATCTGTTACTTCAGCCAACGGGCTTTCCGTTAATTCCTTGGCGCGGCTGTCAGCACTTTGTGAAAATAGATGGTCATCCAATGCCACAAAGGTCCTGTAGGCGACGCTATCCAGGGGATGTTCATCACAAACAGCATGCCGTTTTGTCAGAGGGCTGATCTGTGGAGTACTTGCGGACTTGCTCTCCTTCACTTTCGCGGATATGGGCATCACTGCGAATGGGAGCGCCTTGGTTTTTTTGGACGACCGCTTTCCTTGGCATCCAACCGGGTTGATGTTCTCCTTGTTCGAAGTAGATTCAAGACTCTGAGTGGAAGGCATAGCTGGTTGCAGTAGCGTAGGCAGAAGAGAGTGTGTGTCACCAAGAGTTGTATAAAATAAACAGAGGTTTCGAGTCCTTATAAACCTAGGGCCTCATTGCACTGACAGTGTACTGCTTGGCATGGAAACTGTGGACTGTTCCACAAGCAGTGGAAGTAAACAATGGGTCATTAACCGAACAAACCTGGCGTCCAAGGAGCTGCATCGTTCAGTTGCCTGGTTTGACAGACCATTGCGCTATGTCCCACCGGTCTGTGGAATTTGTGGACGTGATGATGGATAAGTACCGCGGCCTGCTCACTTGATACAACTCGCTGCCACTTGGGTATCCTATGTTTGGTCGAGTTAGGAAGCGAAGGCTTTGCCAAACAACGCCAAACAACAGTCACGCTATTCCAGCCGGAGCACTACTCAGTAGTATGCATGTCATAACTAACATCTGACAACCGATAATCATCGCGTTTTTTGGAATGTCACTATTTGGTGACGCCTGGAATCAGCACGACAATGGCGTGGATTTGGGATTGGGCGTCCTGTCACATATAACACCTCAGTTCTTCGTCCCTCGAATGGTCGACAAACCTCAAGATCCCATAGTACATGCAATTGAGAGGGAAAAGGCCACAACTCTAGAGAAACGCGGTGCGCGTAATTTTGAACCCAGAGATATTTCGCGCGGTCGAGGTATTCCTCCACTTCCCTCGTTGTCACCAGAGGTGCTATGGGCAAAATCGTTGGCCAATGATGATCAACATTCTGTGAGAACTCCCTGTGTCATGGTATGAAAACTCAACAACAAACGTAGGATCAAGTTGTCTCTTGGGACGTCCTGCGCCAATCACACCCTAATCGTTCATACAACACTCCCTTCTTGACTGAACAGTCTTCCGATGTATCAGCTTCGGCACAATACCAGTCAGATTCATTTTTTTGCATTGTTAATGACATAACAAACGAAACTTTCAGCGTGCGACCTTTGCCGTTCGACTTGCGAGCAAGTGTAATCTGCGTGAATGAACTTGAGCTTCTTGAGTCCTTGAGAATGACAGTCCTCGGAACTTCGTCTTTTCTTCATACGTGGGATCCAGTTTCAGAGACGTTCATATCATTCGGGGGCGCAGAAAATCTGCCTAACAAGCTGATTATCAGTGGCAAGGATGAGACAATGAGCAGTAGGTAAGTAATCAACTACAGTTCAACATATTTGTCTATTAATGTGATGACGCAGTCTCCTAAAGCGATTTTTAGACATTGGTACTTTGATGCGACGCTTGGAGGTATTCCTTAGTGTTTTACGAACGCGGTGGGTTCCATGACGCCCATCCACGGATCACGCTGTCTAAATGAGAATGCAGACGCAAAGAGGAAAATGCGACGGTCCATGCTTTCTCGCATGCGCTTTCTGTGGTGCTCGTTTATCTACGTGACCAGCTTTCTCGTGGGCCCCTCTCTAACTTCTGTATCCCCGTCTCTTCGAAGACCCTATCTGGAACATGGCTATATTATGGTGATTTTGAAGAAATCGTCGTCTCTCTAGCGTCACTTTGCCAAAGGGTACGCTCACTGGCGTTTTCTTGTTTGCCTCTGACATGTATTGTCAGGGCCTTGGACTATCTCCTCCGCAATATCCACAATTTACGATGAAACCAGTGGCTCTACTTTCTCGTATATACAAGTATCTCGATACTCATTTTCGCAAATCGTCATCCCGGACTTTGGTTGCTGTTTTTGCTTATCTCCTAACGATGTCCTCGAAAAACTACTTGCAGGCATTGTGTCGCTCAGTTGCATATGCTGACAACAATGGCCAACGGGCAGCAACAAGTCAGCAGCCTCAGCGGACTGCAATCGGTCCATTTGACATCGAAGACTTTGATCAGGCGTCGCCTGAGGATGATGGAGTTCTCTTTACTGAAGATGATGAATTGCCGTCATTCATACCACGCGATTTGGCCGAAGCATTACCAGCTGCTCAAAAATCTCTCAAATTGCTTACTGCCGCAAAACCCGATCATCCTGTACTAAACCCCCCAGTGCGACGGCCGTTCATCACATGGGTCTGGTCAACTAGAGACATTCAAGACTTGTGGAGAATGGGGTCTCTTGGCGAGGTCGCGCCAACTATCGGTTCCCACAGTCCCGCTGATCTAGCTTCGGCTGATGCTGAACTCCATGGGTGCGGCTACCAATCCGACCTCGTCGGTTTCCGGGTTTTCGATCTGGAGCCTGGCTCAAATGGAGACAACACATTCAATGAGCACTCAATGCACGCTGCACTGGAAAGCTTCATCCTGTCCTTCCCACCTGTCCTCCCCTCAATCACCCCGAGCCTGAGTCTTCTGACTAGCCTGGTCTTTTCTCCGCTCATCTCACACGCTGCCTCTCTTTCTAGTGCACTATTATCGATATTCTTGGACAATAACTCGTTTCTCTACGTACATGACCATCTGGTTTTGCTTCGTTCACATATGCTTCTGACTTCCCCATCATTTAAATCACGACTCACCGCTGCTTTGTTTTCTGATACCGATGACCGCGAGGTTGTCGCTGGAGGCGGAAAGTCATTCGCACTGTCCCGCCAAAGGAGTAGATCTGCTGCTGGAGCAGCTCAACATGGCGCCAGTCGTTGGGCCGTCGGCTTAGCCCCGTTCTTGACAGAGCGAGGAACGTGGCCTCCTGGGGGTGCCGACCTTAGCTTTTTCTTGAGAACAGTCATTGTGGACTCTCAGGACACATGTTCATTTGGTCCTCATGATAGCCAGCAGGAACACGAATTCGGGTCGAGGCGCATAGCAGAAGAAGCTGAAGTCCGTCTTGGGTTCGCCATCAGAGACCTCGCCAGCGATACGGGACGTGAACGATGGCTCAACCCACTTTGTAAGCTATGTTTTCCTTATGCATTGTACGTGCTTGCTAAGTTATTATGCGCACTTAGACATCGAGTAAGTTGCGTCTTTTTTGCTGCAGATCGAACATGTTTCATAAATTCTTGACCAGAGCATTAGACTTTCTGTATCTTGACTACAAAGTTCCTCATCCTTTGGACGTGATCATCACACCGGATACTACATCCAAATACCAAAGGATTTTCGCCTTCCTTTTACGCGTGATCAGAGGTGAGCTATGGTTGTCTCCTCCTTCCACATGCGTTCAATGAAACTTTGTAGTGGAATCCGCCATTCGAGCGGCTTTTCGCATGATACATCAGGATGTACTCTTTCCGACCTTGAACCAATCCAGGAAGCTCCTCACTCACTTCCGTTTCGTGGCGCATTCGTTCGTGGCCACTCTCTCCGCGTACATATTCGATGTGGCAATTGGGGGCAACTTTGATGCATTCCTAGCTCGAGTCGCTGCGTGTCGTTTGGGAACAAGCTCTGAGTTTACTGATGTCTTCTCGCTCGCTGGGGCTCACTCCGCTGCCATGAACGACATTCTTAGTGCTTGTTTGATGCGCTCTGCCCAACGAGCAGCTGGTGATCTTCTTCGTGAAAGCCTAGAGCTCATCCTAGAGCTCTGCGTTATGATTGGTGACCTCAACGATGGGCGGCTGCAAGAGTACGAGGCATCATCAGCTCTTGATGTGCTGTTTGCTGCATTTCGCAACAAAATGTCGACCCTGGTGCGTAGCCGACAGCTTATGAAGCCAGTATGCTAACTTTGTGCTGCAGGTCAAAGTTCTAGAGGTCCTGTTGGAGAAAGATTTGAAATCATCACAACGCCAAGAACTCTTGCTTGCATTACAGGAACAAAGCGAGGTTCGCCACGCCCCTGGTGGCGTGGAGGCGTTGCGCCACCTTATAGTACGTCTTGACATCAACGAATGGTGGAAGAAATTGAATTCGTAAAATGGTTGCGGTACAATGCAGCATGCAGTGATTTATCTAATGTAACATGAGATGATGCGTAGTATGAGTTCCCTATCGTATAAGACACAACCATAAAAAAGACAAAAACTAGTAATAAGAAACAAATAACGCATGTGAAAGGCTACATTGTAGCACTGTAGTAATGAAGAGGATTTGCTTGGAGGTGGAGGTGTTCAAACGTATCTAATCTTCAAATGCTTCGTCAAAAGGTTTGTCAACGCCCACACCTGACGCCGACTTCGTTTTTGACTCTCGTGCGATGCGTCCACATTCCCTAGCCCATACCGCCCTGACTTCCTCTTCACGCACATCGCTGGCAGCAGAGCCGTCAGTCACACCCAGGCCGCGCAAGACTTCATCTGCGCGAATGGTCTCCGCAAGCTTGATGTCTTGGCCTGCTGCAGCTCCCTTCGTTGCTCCACCGAACGATGCAGCTCGACCGAGTGCACGACGACCAGTCCTTGATGGAGAGGCAGTTGCCATGCGAACAGATCTCGACGCCACGAGTCCTAGAGTCTCTAGCATTCCTATCAAGTCCGAAAACTCGCTTCTGGAAACTGGAGTGAAGATGTCGTTATCTGCACGTGTGAGCACAGTTGAGTAGTATGCATGAAGTTGTGCAACATCTAGCCCAGCAGTCTTAGAAACGCTAGAGCCTGAACGCTTCACAGGGGACTTGGTGGGCGTTAAAGTGGTAGATGCAGAGAGAGATAAAGTGGCCTCCATCCGCTTTGATGCAAGCAGTATGCATAGGAGAGCCAGTCTGACTTGCAGGCCAAGATTACGGACCTTGGTCACCGTCTCATTGCTGGTAGGGGATGGTACCAAGGACGAAGAGGAGCGCCCACTGCCAGTGGAAGGTAGATACGCCTTGAGGGCTGCAAGGATGTGATCCGGTTTAACAATCAGAGGTGGAGTGGTGAGAGGATTTGCATCTGCATCTGCGACCTTCAAACTCGTGACAGCCAGGTCTATTGCCCCCCGAAGTACCTCAAACAAGGCTCGAACGTCGCCAGTTTGCGAGGCGATTTTTTTCGTGAGAAGAGTTAACGTTGAAGCAGGAAGGAACTTTTTGGCTTGTTCTGTTGCTTCTGGGCATTCCAGATTGTCATAGAGAGGGGAGAGACGGGCTTGCAGCACTTGAAGAAGCTGCTGGGAGGAGTATGCGCCGAAGTGAAGGGTTAGGGCGCTGGAAGCTTCGCGAGTAGACAACTGCGCCAAGGACGATGTGAGGGTGTGTGTGTTTGCAATTCCGATGATGCGGAGGGTAGACGGATGTTGCTGAGATATGGAGAAAATTGACGAAAGTGTTTGATTTGAAGATGCAATGTGGTCAAGCTCGTCAAGCACAACAATGCTGGTACCAAGGTCAGATAACAAAATGATCAGTGGTGATAGTACATACCACTTATGGTTGAGACTAGAGAGTGCTTTCTCGACCGCTTGCTTGCCCTTGGCTTTGCAAGTTTTCGCGGCATTCTTGGAAGGCCTTGTACGGTACAACTCTTCGTAAAGACGATCCCAGAGAGCATCCAGCCCATTCAAGGCCATGCAATTAATAGAGACAACTCTCAGGTCGGACGTCCCTTCCGACTCCTCGAACGAACGCAGGACCGAGTTGACAAGCGCGGTCTTTCCGGTTCCAGGTGTACCGGAGATGTACAAGGAGGTGTGTGCGCTATCGGACCACGAGGAGGTGATGAATTCCAGAATGCGCCGCCGTTCATCCTCTCGGCCAGCTATAGGAGATACACTTGTGCTGGTCGATCGAAGTAGTCCTCGAGCACGCGTGTATATAGGAAGTAGCAAAACTGGCGGTGTTGGTGGAGGAGTTGATATCACTAATGTGCGTATGGAACGTGGTGTGTCGACTGCTACGTCATTGCATGCGTTAATACGGAACGGAGGTACGTTTTCCTTATTTGAGTCTCCTTGCACACTGGAGAGCGAGATACGGGCGCGTTTTGATTTAGGGCTCTGTTCTGGGGTGAGCATGTGCTGTGCCAGAGTTGCGATGTCATTTGTCGAGGCTGATGAGACGACCTTTTGGTCGACGTGATGAGCACGCTTTCCCAGGACTGATCCTTGAGATGAGCGTGTTTGCATGATTGAGGATTGAAAGTAACACGGCCTGTGTGATGACTGATGATGACTAGAGAGGACTGAACGTTGCCCAAGTGCTAGATGGACGTTGACAAGAGACTGGTGGATGGACAAAGTTCAAGTTTTGACCTACTAGTTGTGGACATTATAGCGGGTTCTAAATTTCGAGCTCCGCTGATCACTCATTTCAACGCGACGCGCTTGGACGCGTAAGTCATGTGACTTGATTCGCGTCGTTCTAATTTTAGATTGAAGTTCAATATTCAATAGCGGAATTCTTCGGATTAGCAGAAGCATATGTGCAGCGCAGCAGTCAAACAATTTAGTTCTTCTGATTGCTACACGGACCGCAGTTTGATAGCACTGCCTGTGCCATCTGTGGGGGCAACATGTGTGGCCCGCATCTCCGAGTGGTGTTTGAGTGGCATTATTCACCAAGGAGGCTTCTAGCCTGAATTCCGCGCTACTGCTGCCCGCAGTACTCGGCACCCATGGGCAAACTTTTTTAACCGTTCCACTTCACCACGTTCGTTGTTCCCCCTCCTTCCCTTGCCCTGGCAAAGTGTCACAGAAAATTTGGCCGTAGGCATGTCTCGCTCACTTCCAGCCTTGGCCTTCGTTCTCGCTTTGCAGTCCTTCGAGGTTGCGGGCGGCGCTGTATACCTGCGAGAACCAGTGTGAGCTCATGTGATACTACTAGCGGATCTCTTCTCATCGTCAAATTAGATTTATATCCCCTCGCGATGACGGGGATGGTGATGACGACGATGGTCCATCCACCACATCGCATACCACTACCAGTACGACCACCTCTAGTACGACTTCTGCTAGTACGACATCCACCTCAACATCCACATCTCAGTCAAATTCGAGCTCAAGCTCCACTACTACCATCTCGGGCACGCTGAACAGCTCCAGCTCGAGTCCTACCAATTCCTCTAGTCCATCTCAGAATAATGAATCTTCAACTACCAGTCAAGGGCTTAGCACTGGAGCACGAACTGGTTTAGCGTTTGGGATAAGTGAGCTAGCATTGTCCAAGCTTTTCCTGAAAAATATTGACTGAGTGATTCTAGTGTTTCTCTTGATATTCGGCGCGATGCTAGTATGCTACGTAAGGAAACGATCTCGTAGGGCTCGGGAGAGCGTCAGTTATGAACCTGCCCTTATGTCCTCAGAAATAAGCCAATACCGTCCCCCTCATGCTGTTGAGCCGAGAGAGAGAAACCTTCCGCCTCCACCTCCGCCTCCACTTCGGCTGGATACTACATATCCCAATTCACCTGATAACTCGCACCCTTCGTCCCTCTCAGCGATCTCAAGCGCCGCCCCCTTGTTGAGCGATGTTTCGCATCCAAACTCACACCCCACATCTGCTTGGAACCGTCACGGCGGATTGTCGCAGGCATCAGATCTTCAGCAAATTGCTATGCATGATGCGCATATTCTCCCAAACCCTTACGACCCATTCGCGGCACCCGCCCGCTCTGCGTCATATGCATCCTTGGCTTCTTCTCCAGCGCATTCAATACCCCATGGTGTTTTGATTCCCGCGAGTGCTGCAATGATTGGCACTTTTGCGACACCTGTGGCTGGTAGCTCGAGCAACATCCAGCCCGAGCGCCGGCCTTCTGCGCTTCATTCAGATATGACCCGACATCAGAAGCAACTTGAACTCGACCACAGGAAGCAGAGTATTGATGCTCAAGAGGCACAGGAGCCTCCGCCGCAGTATTCTTCCTAACTGTAAATCACGGACTACAATAAAATAATTAGCAAGCTTCACCCTTTTTTAACTGCTTTCATAGATACCTGAACATTTAACAGTAGCATGTTGTACCGCAGTAAAGCTCGAGATCTCATCCGCAACTTGTTCCTATAGGTACTTGTTACTTGCTGGTCGTTGTTTATATTCTTCCGGTCTTTTTTCACCTTGCCATCAACAATCCCTTTCTACGCTGCAGAAGCTGGAATGTCAAAGAATTCAAGCAGGTCTATCCCAAATCTGATCTGCAATCAAAATCTAATTAGTTCAGCCACTGCTAAGCGCTAGCGCTCAGCTCGGAACTTGAAATCGACTGACAGTACTCCGATATGCTGATTCGATAAGCTGATTCGAGTGTATAGGAACTTGAATGGCATGTACAAGTTGCCACCCGATGAATGAAGAGTTTCGTGCAAGCGGTAACGGCGAGGTCGTCGCTGTTCTCATTTAAATGGGGACACATGGAGGGGACTCTAGCCTTTGAGCATATACGTACCCCTCGGGCGAGGCCCGGGGTCGGCATCGTGTGCTACTTGAGGCAACTGCTTCTAGCGCTTCCCTCGTGATGAATCTCGGGGTTCAGTGTGTCTCCGTCAACAACCCTGAACAACAACGATGTCATCTGTACCTACACCTCCACCACCACTGCTAGTAGTTGACCTGACCACCACTCAATCCAATTCCAAGTCCACCTCTAGTAATGGCCAGTCCACCTCTAGTAATGGCCAGTCCACCTCTAGAACTAGTATCACTGCTACAGGCACCACTGTTAGTGGCGCGATCTCCAGCTCCAGCTCCAGTTATGCAAATACGACTAGTACCAGTTCCTCAAGCTCGTCCGGGATAGTGCTTAGCACTGGCGCGCGAGTTGGGCTCGGATTTGGGCTAGGTATGCTGACATTTTTCGAGCCTTCCCTTCCAAAATATTGACTCGTTTCTTGCTTGATTACAGCGTTCTTCTTGATATTATGCGCAATACTTCTTTCCTACTTGAAAAGACGATGCCAGAGGACTTGGGACAACGTCAATCATGAGCCTGCCCTTCCGGCGTCGGAAGTTAATCGATCCCCCCCTTCTCAACCCATTGCATCTCAAGGGGGAGACCTTCCACCTCCAATGAGTGCTGCATATCCAAATCCCCAATCCCCAATCTCAATACCCGCTCGCCCTCCATCGTACTATTCTCCAGCATATTTGATACCCAATGAAACTTCGGCAAGTACTACAATGATGACCACTTTGAATGCGCCAGCCACCGATAGTTCTCTGCCTGGGCGTCAGCTGCCGGCGCCCCATGCAGACATAAAATCGACATCAGAACGAACTCGAACAGAGGACACAAAGTTTTGAGAAGGCCCAAGAACCGCACGACCCTCCGCCACCTTCTTGTATGTCTGCCAAGCGCACTATGTCACGATGATCCAGCTTTATAATTGCCCCACTTTGGAACTATTCCTTCACATATATACTTATTCTGATAAAATGTTCAAAGCCTGCAGTAATTTAAACAGTGCTGTATAACGCTTGTTGATCGTCGAAAATCGAGGCCTCAGCCGCAAATTTCAATCCTTCTAGATATTTTGCTTTTCACTACTTACATAAAGAACCAGATATTTCGTTCGAATGTGATATAGTTTCTATTTGACGGGACGAATATAGTTCTATCTACTCTGCTGAAGCTCAAGATTATTAGCAATTTACATATGATCAATGTCCTAAAAGTCTCACACAGCTCGGCAAATTGCCCAATTGACTCGAAACATATGAACATATCTTCGGCGATCTGCGCGAGTATATATGTGCCACAGAAGTATCCAATGGCCATCATAATTCACTGGTTTTTAAAAGTTTGGGATAAAACAACAAATGTTTGTAGAGGTTACACTTGATATTAAGAAGGTCCATGGCACTACTAGCACTGAACGTTGAACATCTGTACCAAGTTGAAGCTTGACAGTGTCGTTCTCAGACGCTGGACACCATGAAAAATCGGGGAATCCAAACCTATCCAAACACAGTTCTTTCCTACTGAAGTTCAACTGCCAGTGGTTGCATTCATTCCCTCCCATGCTGCTGACGCTGGAATCATTGAATCATAGCACTCAAGGCTTCAGTTCATCCTTTTCCCCAGATCTACAATCAAAGTCTAATTACTAATTATATCGGCTAATTGTTCCTGGACCCGCTCGAAACTTGAAGTTGACGTGAACCACTCTCGATAGAAAAATTCAAGTTTTTACGAACTTGAACGCTGGCACAAACATGTTGCCATCCCCCGGGCCAGGTACCATGATGAATCGATCGGGGAGTTTCATTCGACGAAGTCGCTGTTGTTTTCAAATGAAGACACGTGCAGTGGACTACGCGCACGTACCAGGCCTCGGGTATGACTCGGGGTACTATTCATATATAATCGGGGCAACGGCATGCCTTCATGGCAGGTCTTCTCTGCGCATCATCGAAGGAACCGCAGCTTCATCCTCGAGCCTCCTTGTTGAACGATAACGATGGCGTTTTCGCTGAGTCCATTGTCACCACTACCCACACCTACCGGTGGACCGCCAGTTGTGATCACCACTCCGTCAAGTTCCACTGACGGGTCCACATCTGATACGCAGTCCAGCAATCCGCAGTCCAGCACTACAAGCAGCTCTAGCTTAACTTACGCAAGTGCGACAGCCACCAGTTCCTCAAGCTCGTCCCAGACAGGGCTTAGCTCTGGAGCGCGAGCTGGGCTAGCACTAGGGATAGGTGAACTGACACTTTACGAGCCTTTCCCTCCAAATGTTGACTTAATTCCAGTGTTTTTCCTGATATTATCCATACTGCTATTCTATAACTTAAAGAGACGATATCAGATGGCTCGGGAGAAAGTCGATGATGAGCCTGCCCTTGCAATGTCGGAAGTCAGACAAAACCTTCCCTCTCAATCCGTTGCACCTCGAGGGAGAAACCCTCCACATCCACCTCGGCTGGATACCACGTATCTGGCTTCAGCTGATATCTCGAGCGCTGTTCCCTTGTTGAACCACAATTCCAATCGGACTTCATACGCCGTATCTGCGCAGAACCGCTATAGCACACTGTCGCAGGCGATAGACCCTCAGCGAATAGCTATCCAAGAAGTGGCTACTCTCCCAAATCCCTACGACCCATTCTCAGCACCTGCCCGCCCTGTATCGCACTATTCTCCAACATATTCAATACCCCATGATACTTCAGCAAGTGCTGCAATGATGGCCACTTCTAATGCGCCAGCGGTCGCTAGTCCAAGCAACCTCCAGTCTGAACGCCAGCTTTCGGCGCTTCACGCAGATATGACTCGACATCAGAAGGAACTCGAGCATGAACACAAGAAACGGAGCCTTGATCAGGCTCAAGAACCGCAGGAGCCTCCACCACAATATCCTTCTTGAGCGTGCGTCGCGCACTACATCACGATGATTCAGTTCTTCCCCCTTTGGATTATTTCTTCACATACTCTGGTAAATCATTATGTAAAGCTTTGGACTTTAACAAACACGGCTTTGTAACGCTTGTCGATAATCGATCAAGTCTTCAGCAGCTAACTCTTTCCTAAGAGGTGCTCGTCGCTACTTCCATAAGGAACTGGCACATTCCAGTCCTACATAGTTTTTATTCTCCGGTAGGTTTACCTCGCTAATCACCCCCTACTCTGCTGGAGGCTGGCATCTTTCGTCGACGTAAAGTCGTTGATCCTTCGTCCCCAAATAACCAAAGTCTCACACAATTCGGCTGTTTCTCCAATTCGAAACCTCTGTCTCCACAACACAAGCAAGTGGATACGTATTTGAACTCTACAATATTATGGCATAAGTCGACTCTTCTTATCGCTACAGCCGCTGACGTGGTTTGATTAGGCTCCCAGTGGCCCGACGAATATCCCTGTTTTGATGTCAACAATGTTTTCAATTGCGCGGTGCGTTTTTATCAGTCCAGCTCCCTCGGGCGCGTGTGCATCGGAATCAGGTGATCCCACCTCAGATCGTCATGATGACCGTCCTCGAGCTACTTACGATATCTCCTGGTGTGCGGGCTTATTTCTTACTACACAGAAGAGAATCTCTTCATTTCGCATTAGTGCCGATCACAGTATTCGGTACCATGCATATGGGCATGCTTTCCAAACCGTTCTCTTTGCCCACCACGCTCGGTGCTCCCCACCCTTTGCAAGGCCATGGGCATGTCCCGCTTGCTTCCGGCCTTGGCTTTTGTTCTCGCCTCGCAGTCCCCCGAGGCCGCAGCTAACAGTCTACACCTGCGAGAGCCAGTGTGAGTTCACGTAAAAATGCGAATGGATCATCATCTCAAATTGATTAGATTCATGCCCGCCCGCGATAACGGGAGCGGGGACGCTGATGACGACGGTGATGACGACGACGACGATGAATCTAGTACCCCAACTACACATCATACTATCAATACCTCCACCTCCATCTATCAGTCCAGCTCCAGTTCTAGCACCACATTCACTACTCACTCCAGCTCCAGCTCCTTCCTCGGCTCTGGCTCCTCCTCCTCCTCCTTCACTTCCTCCTCCGGCTCCATTCCCATTCCCACATCCACCTCCACAATTACTACTCACTCCAGTTCGACCTTTATTACCCAGTCCAGCTCTGTCTTTACAACTGCCAATACAAGTGTATCAATCAACTCCAGCTCAGATTATGCAAGCACTACTAGTAGTATCAGTTCCTCAAGCTCAGGCCAGCACAACGTACATGGCTTAACTTCAACTGCCAGTCATGGGCTTGGCACTGGAGTGCGGGCCAGTTTAGCATGTGGAATAAGTGAGGTGTCGTCGTCCGAACCTTCCTATCCAAAATATTGACTTCAAAACAGTGTTTTCTTTAATATTATTCGCACTGGTAGTTTGTTACTTCAGGAAACGGCCTTCTAGCACTTGGGATCAAATCATCGATGAACCTGCCATTTCTTCGTCGGAAGCTAGTCAATATTGGCCCCCCGATTCTGTGGTCTCTCGGGAGAGAGGAATTTTACCTCCACCTCCGAGTCCACCTCGACTGAATACTGCATATCTATATTCACCTCGACTAGATACTGCGTATCCGTATCCACATGATATCTCGCACTCTCCGCCCCTTCCAGGCATCCCAAGCGCCTCCTTGACGAACGATGATTCTTGTATCGAAATCTATGCCTTGTATCAACGAGGAGCCACTGCCATGGGTAACAAATCTCTGCCACCACATTTTCAGCGCCCACCCACTCCGCATCGTATGCGTCCACGGGCTCTTCACGAACACATTCAGGACCCTATGGCACTTGGGTCCCTGCATTTGCCGCAATGACGGGCATTCTTTCTGCACCACCAGTCGGTGGCTCAAGCGACTCGAACTCGAACACAGGAAACGGAGTCTTGATGCTCAAGAATGGCAGGATCCTCTGCGAGAATAATTTTTCCAGTGGACATTACAGCCTTCCCTGCGATAAATTTTTTTCTCATCTTGGACTATTTTTTCGAATGCTCTGATGGACACTTAGAATCTGGAGCTTGAAGAACAGTGGGTTTGTGTCATCAAACCTCGTGACCGCAGTGCCCAACTTCCGGAGTCCTTGCTTCTACTACTGGACATTCCTCGCATATTCAAGTTGTTTCCATTCTTGTTGTTTGACCTTACCGATCCCTCACACTCTGCTGAAGTTGCCATTCAGACAACATTAATCAAATGTCTGAATCGGTCATCCGTGTACGTACGTAGTTTATATCATGTTACATATTTCCTCCGTGCGAAAGTTGTAGCTAAGTGGTGTACATCGTGCTAGCTACATATAGCTAATAATAATCTCATCTATTCCTTCGATCCCCAAATAACTTTGCGATGTTGCTGTACTTTGCTTCCAGCTTGGACTCGCTAGTTTTCGAGGCGGTCTCATCGCAACTACGTGAGATTAGTCGACGATTTAGGTACTGCCAGTGGGAGCCAACTCTTTGGCTGTACGGTACCAAAGAATTGGCTTCCAGGATCGAGTACTTTCTGGGTGGCTCCCATAACAGGGTTTTGCTACCAGTACATAGTAGGCCCAGTACTATTGTAGCCTGCCCACCCAGTTCCGATGAGCGGATTTGGCCACTTCAGGGCTCATCTATGACAGATTGCTGGGTTCATCTCTGGCGTGGTAAGTTGATAACATCTAATATTGCTGCACGGCTATTCTTAATTTTTCTCTCAATCCTACTCCACAGCTCTCAAGCACTGAGTACTGAGTACCAGTTTCCGCTCGCAATCGATTATTGTGTAGCGGGAGATCATGCCTGGTGTACAATGCATAGAATACATGTGCATCTTGCATTATGGCGGGGCAACAAAGTCTTCCGCTGACTGACTCGGAATGATCGTCTCGCATCAACCCTGATTACTATTCCCTGCCCCCACGCTAACTTTGGGTACTTGTGGAAGACTGTATCCGTTTTCACGGGCACGCCTTTGTAAGTGGCCACGCTTTACCGCGTTCAGCGCTCCTCCCCTTTTGCACCTAGCATAGTGCCACATAACCTTTGGTCGTAAGCATGTCTCTTTGGCTTTCGGCCTTGACATGTGTTCTCGCTTTGCGTTCGCTCGAGGTTGCGGCCAGCACTGTATACCTCCCAGTCCCAGCGTGAGCTCGTGTGGTAATAGCAGTGATTCATCATCTTAAACTCATTTTAGGTTTATGCTCGAACGCGGTAGTAGCGGAAACGGAAACGGACCATCGAGCACCACGACATCGGCAGCAACATCGTCTACGTCTAGCAATGGCAAACAGCAATCTAGTACAACCAACTCCTCTAATACTCACATCAGTTCCAGTTCCACTTCTCGGTCCAGTTCCACCATCACTCAGCCCAGTTCCACCCTTACTACCCAGTCCAGCTCTACCTCTACCTCTACCCCTACCCCTGCAGGCACAGTCACTAGCTCCAGCTCGGGCGATGCAATCAGCAGCAGCAGCTCCTCAAGCCCAGCCCCGAACAATGCATATGGCTCAACTTCAGCAGCCAGTCAAGGACTTAGCACTGCCGCGCGAACTGGTCTAGCGTTTGGGATAAGTGAGCTAACGTTGTCCGAGCCTTTCTCCAAAATATTGACTTGATTCCAGTGTTTTTCTTAATATTATCTGCAATGCTGGTTTGCTACTTGAGGAGACGATCTCGTATCGCTCGGGAGAAATCTTTTGATAGACCTGCCCCTTTGTCGTCGGAAGTTAGTCAACATCATCCACCCGCTCCTGGTGCGCCTCCAGAAAGGGAGCTTTCTGCTCTACCTCCAACACGGCTGAACCCTGCGTACACGAATATCTCGCGCTCGCGCCATTCAGCCAACTCAAGCATTTCCCCCCTGTTAAGTGAATCGAGTCGAATTTCACACCCTGCATCTGCTTGGAACCGCTACAGTACATTTTCGCAGGAAAGTGACACTCGACCAATAATTGTGGAAGATATACCCCCTCTCCCGAATCCCCACGACCCACCCTCAGCATCTGCGCGCACTATTTCGCGTGCATCTATCACACCTGCAAATCCTTATGATGCTTCAGTTCTTGCGAGTGCTGCAACGACGAGATCGTTTAGCGCGCCAGTCGGTAGCTCAAGCATCTCCCGGGGAGCCCCCGTTCTCGACGCTCCACACAGGTTTGATTCAGTATCAGAAGCAGCTCGAACCCGAGCTCGATAAACATCTTGAAGTATAGAAAGGACTGCAGGACTCTCCACTGGAACACTCTTCTTGAGTAAATGTATCAAAAATTATACTGCGATAACTCAGCTTTCTCGCTTTTTGGACTACTTCTCTTATCAGCCTATCTTCAATTTTACTGGTCTTCTGGTGGTAATGAACATTGACCGTATGATGTAGGTTTTTTTGTATTTATGTCTTTCTATCTTCGTAATTGGTACATTTACGTGACGCCGTTGCCCATACACTTAAAATCCATTGTACCGTCAGGCAGACATCTCGATAAAGTGGCAGACCTTGTGAGCCAAGTAGTGTATGAGGGGGTTAGACTTTTGACTCGAAGAGCTCGACAGAATCTCGATTTCGGCCTTCCTTCGGATGTGGAGCATCCGCGTTAGTTCTCTTCTGTGGGGACATTCAGTGGTAAGTTGCGGTAGGAAGCTTACACCTGCCTCCATTTCATGGGCACAGTATCGGTGTGACGGCTGAGTACCGCAAGTGCCTAAAGAGGATAATGACACAGTTGAAGTCACGACGGGCTATATCAATCTTACCTTTTTCTCATCATGCAGCGTGATCGGGATCAGTGTGTCCAAGTCGATTTCGAGACTATGAGAGTGAGCTACTTCAGTAAGGAAGGAGGTAGGAAATCATTAGTATCTACTCTGAAATTTCGGACGCCCAGATGCCAAGCCATTCGATCCGACTTGCTGCGAGTTTCTTGTTCTGATGTCGTAAGCTGTGACTGCCGTACTTGTATACCGATAGTATATCGAGTCCATATGCATCACCATCGACAAGTGCAACGATTGGAATGCTATTGACTATGATGATGAGTAATTGGAAATGCTGCAGCTTCGACTCACTGCGCCGGAAGGTTGTCTGACAAGGTTTTCACGAGTTGTCGAGTGGCCACGTCAGGATATCCTTTACCCTGGAGGAAGCATATAAGCAGCAACGCAACTAGTGTCATACCACTTAGTCACAGTAATTATGAGCCCGGGACCGGGAAGCGACCGATGGCTTGCAAACTGAAAACGGCACAGTGTTTGAAAGACGGCCTAGAACGAGGACCAGATCAACTTCTTCTGTAAGGAACGGCCTCCAGGAAATACCTCTTTTTCGACCACAAGAACCCATGAGATGTCTCCTTTGAGCTCGAATCGCTCTATGATTTCACCCGTAGGTATCAAAGTTCCCTAACAACCACATTCACAATCTGCGCTTGTCTCTCTGGGAAATGTATCCACCTCTAAGTCGTTGATAGAAATCGCTTCGCCTTCGAGAAGGTGAATTGTCAGTCCAGTGCCGCATATAAGGCCCTTCGATGCGGCGCGCTAGAACAACGTTCAAGGAATTATATGCGTGATAAGGTGACAGATGGGTTACGATTTTGAGGTCGGCCCGTTCTAGGCCCAATGTCACGGCAAGATCATCGACAAGCTGACGTCTATGAGTACGAACGGCGACACTCCGTGCTCAAAGAACGCACTCGATCAACAGTTCCCTGAGCCTTGAAGAGTGGGACATCCTTGTAGTACATGTCACTAGGAAGGTCAACGTCTTAGTTCCTTCTCAGGATTCATAGAAGACAGATACCGCTTTGTTAATGGCACATTGTCGACTAAGGCTTGGTGAGCGAAGTCCATAACACGTAAAATCTGCGCTGTGTTTGAACGATCGTCGGCCAAAAACGAAGCCATCATGAAACGAGGAGCGAACCAACCGAATGGCTTTAGACTCGCTCCTCTTCGCTTGAGGGGGTATCGTATAACTCTGGTGCTAAGAGCACTGGCACATCAGGAGACTGCAATAGAAGAATCTGACTCAGGGTAGTAAAGACATTACCATTCGGAGGATGTTTTGTGACGGTCGGCTAACTGAAGCTCGATTTTTGGATATTTTGATCTTAAACTAATGACTGCTTGAGAGTTTCTAATGGATGTTGTATCATCTCGTCGGGTTTGTAGTGAACCAGCGAGTTGTTCAAGAAATGACAGCGCTAGTCGTTCGATTTTTTGTATTGCATCGGAACTTATCGAGCCAATCAATGAATGCATGAACAGTCATATCAGACGTACCGCAGAGAGTCCTCCTCGTTATCTTCGACAGACTCCTCCGAGTCTGACTCTGCGTTTGAATAGTCATCATCTGGACCATCGGAGTCGCTATCGCCCTCAGAGATTTTCTCGTCATGTAGCTCAGGGCAGTCTTCATCGTAAGTAGCTGAATGCTGTGGAGCCGCGGCCGCATCGAGAATCGAAGTCATGAATGAAGCTCAGAAGAACACTGAAGAATCAACTTAAGGTGGCAAGTGGCAAGTAAGAAATATGCTCAATTGAAATGCGGTGGGACTTGACGCGTAGATCACGTGCTCGCTAAATCAATGTATAACTTTTAGTTGCTGAGTCCTGACTCGTGTGGCACTCCAACGTTAAACCCCCGCCGAATCCAACTTCGCGTCAGTTCTTTGCTGCACAGTCGCAATTGGACTTAGAGATGCATCCATACAGAGCCAGCCTATGGGCGCCGGGAAGCTTCAAGTTCGAAGGCTGACATGGACGCATAGATCACGTGCCTAGTAAATATTCGATGACTTTTGATTGAAACCCAGAGTACAAAACGAATAATAAATGGATTGACGAGACAAAAGTCAACGTTAACCCCAGGGGGAAACATCTATATCAAACCACTTGGGCAACTTTTGCCAGAATTGTTCTTTTGCTGCATCAACTATATCTCCAAAATCCGCCCGACAGCGTTCGCACGTTTTCATAGGAGAAGCCTCGCCATTTAACAAGTCGTCGCGAATCTGCATTTGCTCTGCTTCGGTCATCGCGTACAGTGGGTCCGAGGTCCGATTGCTGATAATGCCGTTGATGTCTCGCAGAAGTTCGAAAGTGATGGCCTCAAACGCAATCTGACAGGTCCTCTTGTTGACGGGGTTGCCATCCTTGCGACGTTGACACGATGGAGAAGGCTGCCTTCCTTCCAGGTTGTTGACAATGAACGTCGAGAAAAAACGAGAAGCTTGTTCACGACCTTTGAGAACGGCCTGAAGATCAGCATATTCTAATCTGATGGTTGTGCCGGTGGAGGGTGACACAAAACCAATCGCAGCCTCACTTGGAGTGGAACGAGTTAGGTCGTACATTGCAGACGGCAGAAGTGGCAGGTGGTCGATTTCACGGGCCAGGTTTATGATTTCGCTGATTCAGATAGTCAACATCAAGCAGACAATTAGTTGACTCGGCATACATAGGGTGAGGCAGAGAATCGCGTGGTGTATAGGTACCATCTTGTCCAGTCACAGAGGCCTCACGCGCGTCCCATTGAGTAAGGGTAGTAGGCCAGTAGTTGGAGAGTCCGCGCAAGATATCGTTCTGGAGATGGTGCACCTTGTACTTGGTCAACATGCGGAGGAGGCCAGAGAGCGTTGGAAATCCTTCTGAATCATAAGTTATGAATGATCTGTTGTACGTCAGCCAGAATGGAAAGAGAAAGACACATGTTCTAACATTCCATCGTACATCGCTTTCAAGAAGTTTGCTACGTCTGTAGATGAGTCTGATAAGGTAAGGACTGGGCGGTCTTCGAGTGTCGGAGTGTTGTCCATGGAACGCATGAGCTCATTCAGAACTTCGGAATGCCGCGCTAGAAGCCCTTGATGAACCAAGAAATAGGACATGCCAGCGAGCAAGACTATATTTCCGTCGTTGAAGTAAAGATCTGTATGTTTGCTCGCCGTGTACATGGCCATGTGCGCATGGGCGGAGTGCCTATTAGTGCTGAAGTCTGCCGCATTCATGGCAATAAGTTGGCTTATCTGGCGGCGTGTTTGATGGTGAAGAGCAGATCGATGGGCTTATGGACTTCAACCGTGAGAATCTGAATTTTCAGCTTGCCCTCGACTTGCGGATTTAATCTTCTTCAGCACAATTCAGACTTCTGCCCTTACTTCTGCTCTTGCTCTAGCTCATCTTCTACTATCTGCTTTTCAATATGGTTGATACTTCAAATGTCCGTGTTGTTCCCGGTGCTCTCCCTCCTACGAAAACAACTCAGAAGAAAAAACGTCGATCAACCAAGCCAAAAACTGCAGACTCGCCTGCCGAGGGCTCCGTTATCATTCCTGATGCTACTTCTGCTACTCCTGTTGACCGGGCACCAGAAGAGGCGGATGTGAAGGAGGGCACCATTGCTCCAGAACCTGTTGCACCTTCTGAAGCTCCGACCTTCGACGATTTGACCACCAAATCTAGTCCGGTTATAGAACTTCTCCAAAAGCGCTTAAAAGCTTTGAACAAGAAGATAGTACGTGAAACTATTGTTGTGCATTCTGGCTTCAGCACAAGGTAGCTGACGTATGTATTGCAGTCCCGCGTAGCGAGTTATGCAGCAATGGATTATGAAAAACTGAACGACGATCAAAAGCGAACTCTGAAGACCCTTCCTTCGTTGGAGGCCGTTCAAAAAGAACTAGAAGACGTCAAAAAATTGATCGAGGTTCGAACAATATCATCATTTACCCATCGACAAAAATAATAAATCCTTTTGTGTGCCAGTCCCACGAAGCTGACCTTGCACGCGAAATTGCAGCCAGACGTGCGGATGCTGAAGCTGCAGAGTCTGTCAGAATCGCCAACTCTGTTGCTGCTGCCGAGGTAAGGAATTCGTTGTAATTGATGGATTTTGCAGCTGAGTTCTTCCAGGCATCGTCAGCTGGCAAAGCCTCTGCTATATTGTCCCTAATCCGTTTGCATACGTGTCTCTCAAATCGCCAGCCTCTTCCAGTTGTACTTGATTTCAACGAAGCTGAAGGGGAAGCAATATTTTCTGTTTGCTCGACTCTCATCACCGAGGAATCAGAATTCAAGCAAGCAATCCTGTCCGGTCTTCTCTCTGGACAGGGCGACTTCAATGGTGTTTCGTGTAAGAACATCCCTCGGACTCGACAACCCAGGATTAAACTGACCGTATAATAGATGCAAGGCTACTGGATATTGTACAGTCCTTCCTCAACCCCCCACGTGAACCGACACCTTTACCGGCAGAGCCCGATGCAGCAACGGAAGTTGCTTCTGAGCCTTCAAGTAACTCGCATACGGAATCACATCCTATTGCTGGCATTCCCACTGCCAGTAGTCTGAGTGGCACTGGTAGCTTCCATTTTATGCAAGCGAGCGAGCTTGAGACCACTGACTTTGAGAATACTGCTGAGTGGGTTGAGAAATCCGAGATTGAACTGACGCAGAATGGTGTTGTCGAGCACGAAGAACCCGCGCCTTCAGCTGTGGAAGCCGATGTAAGTTAGATATTCGCCCAAAAGATAGTGTGCTTCGAATTATAATGACTATTTACTCTGCAGGGTGTACCTGCGCAATCCATTAATTGGGCAGAGGCGGACGATGAAGGTGATCTGCCATCGATTGCAAACCTACAAGCAAGTTTTGCTCCTTCAGGATCAGCCACTCCTGTTGCTGAACCCGTACCTGCACCTGTGAATGGCGTCGAAGCTGTCGCTGCCACTGCCCCAGAGCCTGAAAATGATGGCTTCACACAGCCACGAGGTCGCGGACGTGGCAGAGGTTATCGTGGTGAGGGACGTGGCGGGCGGGGTGGCTACCGTGGGCGGGGTGATTTCCGCGGCGGCGATCGAGGGAACTTCCGTGGTAGTTACCGAGGCGGCGAGCGCGGTGGTCTGTCTTGATCATTTTGTTCACGACATCTACTCACTCGATTTTTCGCAGGTTACCGTGGTGAACGTGGCGAGCGGGCTGACCGTGGTGAGCGGGTTGAACGCGGTGAGCGTGGCGAGCGGATTGAACGTGGTGAGCGAGTTGAACGCGGTGAGCGTGGCGAGCGGGTTGAACGTGGCGAGCGGGCCGAGCGTGGTGGCCGGTTTGATGGTGACTGGCGAAGCGACGAAAATCGTGGACGTGGTAGGGGACGCGGGCGTGGACGTGGAGATAGGGGAGGTAAGCAATTTATAATGTTGCCTGCATCAATTTCTGAGATAAATACCTTCCAGGATATCATGAGGCGCGCGGAGCTCCTCCTTCTTGAGAGTAGTTTCTGTGAACACGTAGGTGCTGCAGGTCTCATAGATCACGTCCCGAGTCTCTGACCACAGTTGCATGCATTGCTATGGTATATGTTTTGATGTATGTACACTTTACCTTCACGTGAAATGACATCCCCAGTTCTTGTTATTTTTGTTTGAAAGCCTGTCGCGATATCAGTGATTCAGAAAGTTATATTGTATCAATCGAACGAACTGCAGGTGATGCACGACAAAGCTTGAGCGCTCAAGCTCATCCGGTAATAACGGTGCTTCCCACACTGACCCCACAACTCTCCACACTCTTTTGCCACGAATCGCATCAAGTGGCCCTGTGTTCTGATCATGAGTGTTTTCTAGCATTTTGGGAGTTCCTTAACGCCAAGATACAGAAAACACAGCCGTCGGGGCACCACAGCTTCATTTGCACACGCGTGCTGCTTTGATCTATTTGATTTTGATGAATAGCTGCTCCCTGCCCCAGGCTGATTATCAACTTTCATTGACCAAACTTTGCGGATGGGCTGGCTTCTGCTGACAGAGGTGATGAGATTTATCTTACCATGTATGCACGGTCTTGCCAGTGCACCTTGAAAATTTGAAATTGATCTCACATGCACACAGGATCCGCTCATGATCATAACAGCTGTGCATGCAGATATTCGGTTGCAATCATTTATATTACCGAGGAACATCAGTATTTTGTCATCCAAAGATAGCCACAAAAAACCCGAACAGGATCTCTGAGATGAGCTTTGACCTCTTTTCTTCCCTTGCGCTCAGGCTGGCCTAAGATGTCGTCGGTTTTATTTCTCGTCGACGATAAATCTCCTCTGATACACTATGATTCTACCTGGCTTGTGGGAAACTCTTGGGACGACCCTTTAGCAGACCAGTCCGTGATCCATACCATTTGCCTTACTTTTTGAAAAACAAATATTCTCAGATATTTCCGCGGAACGTTCCAGACGTCGAACGTAACAGGGAGTGTTGCCACATTCTCCTTCAATGGCACGGCCTTCTGGATATACGGTGCTAAAAGAACAAATCATGGCACATACACCGTGACGGTTGACGGTGCAAGTTTCGCGGGAAACACTGGCCTATCCAATACCAATTTGTTTCAACAAGTGCTCTTCAACCAGAGTGGCTTGACACAAAAGTTACATACGGTATCGCTTACAAACACTGCCACTCAGAGCCTCTACGTTGATATCGATATGGTGGAGTGTGTTTAACCTTGGACAATTTCAACGGCTCATTGTTGTCGCTCGCTAAAGGTGGTTTGGCAGACTGAATTTAACGAGACCCAGCTAGTGACGGAGACAGTCGATGACGCAGACCCTAGATTTCAGTACCAGCAGCTAGCGTGGAACACGAACCCCGTTAATGTGAACCTGTTCAATAATGGGACTGGCCAGTGAGTATCTCTCTCGCACTGTTACAGAGGTTTTCAATAACGTCGTTTAGCTCCACAAGCGTTAGTGATGCCAGTGTGACCTTAATATTCTCAGTGAGTGCTGAGAGCGACAAATTATCCATAGAACTGATGGATAAATCAAGGGCATGTCACGTAGCACTGAACACGCTTGAAATTCTCAGCTAACATGCGACCGCTTTTCAAGCCGATTCTGTTAGCATATTTGGGACCACTGGCCCTAGCAACGGTCTGTATACCGTTTCACTCGACTCTCAACAGGCCGCCCAGTACAATGCTACTACGTATTTGACTTTCTATGAAGTCATGCTTTATCATGCAGACAATCTCGGCCCTGGTCAGCATCAGCTGACTATCACCAACCTTCCTGAAACAAACGGACAGACACTCAACATAGACTACGCACTACTCACATCAAGGTGGGTATGTTTATGTGCTGACTTCGCACATTCCCACACGTCATGATGCTAATTTGATGGAAGTTCCACTGCCTCCAGTTCAGGAAGTCCAGTTGGTTCAAGCACTCCCTCAGATCCTTCCAGGTGCGTGCATCGATCAACTTTCCCACTCAGATTAGTTAACCACTACATGTATGTAGCGTCAATATAGTTTCAGGTTCATCGTGAGATAAATTACTTTCAACGAGCTCAATAACTTATACGCTAGGCAGAGCTTTAGGTTCTGGGGCTATTGCCGGTATCGTCGTGGCTGTTGGTATAGCTCTCTTAACATCGGCAGCTGCGTTCTTCTTTTATCGGCGATGGAAATCGGCACAGGCAGCGTCACAGGATTTATACCGGATCCATACACCTCAGCGTCCTCCAGAAAACACTAATATGGGCGCTTCTTCCACAGTGGAGACAAGAAGTGATGCTAGCCTTATCAGACAAGACGCCTTGTCCCAAGGCACTTCCCAAGGCACTTCATGGCAGTCTTATCAACAGGCAAGCTATGATTCTCAGAGTGCACCTCGTACTGCACATGGACGACATGCCCCTAGCTCTAGCATGCCTACTGTCGACGAAGTCATAATGAGCCCGGCAACACAATCTCCGTTTGATGATGTAGGAACTATATTTTTGTCTCCGCTTTGATGAACAACTTTACACAACTCTTCTTATAGCCAGGAAATTCGCGCCGCCCTCTACCTGAAGCTCCAGGTACTCGGCAAAATATTTTCCAGCTGCCAGTGCCCGATGATTCAATGGGCATCCCCAAATCCACGTCACTGCAACGTCGTGCGTCAGCGCAAAGTGGTTCTGCCACCATTGGAGATATCCCACCCCCTCCTGATTACCTTCAAGCTACTAGGTGATCCACCTAGGTCCTTTTGATGTTTGCCAGTGAATGCACTGCATGCTTTCACGCCGACCACTTCAGTTATGATTTTTATATCCGAGATCTAGACAGCGGCCTACAGTAGCTGCACCATTTTTGCTTATTCGTGAACATGGCTTACGATCTCAAACAACTTACTTTCGTACCTAGCTCCCCTGCGTGTGATAAAGATATCGATTGTCATGTTATTTATATATATCGGGTCAGTTATCCACTGAAAACTAAGAATCACAATTGAGACACACAGGATTGGGTAGCATAGGATGCCTTGACGACTTGATGGAAGCTGCTGCTTTGAATAACACGCTATGTATATCATATGATTATCGTTACGACATGTATTGGATTTATATGTCGATCAGCGCTCAGCGCTCAGCGTTGATAGTGACATCTAAGTCCCACATGCACCAAGAAAGCGAAGTGGCCAGATCGCGTCTGCAGATCTGAACACGCAGTCTGGAGCAAAGCACTCAAATCGCACCCGTTGCGTGTTACAGTCGAGTATGCAGAAGTGGGACCAAACAAATTTTTGATGAAGCGCACAAGCCTCATCAGTGCAGTTCCTCTTCAAGCAACCCACACCAACACAACGCGAGATGTGGTCAAATTGTGACATTCTACCGTGCGTTATGCTACGTAACAACAGCGATGACGGAAAACGGTGGCTCTGGTGCAAATTGTTTGAATGGGAGGTGCGTGATGCGATAGAGGAAAGCGAAATATGATGACACTGCATGTATTGTATGACTGAATGTATGCGAACGGTAGTGATGATGGATGAGAAAGCAGGATCAACGATGAAGGGCTGCGATACGACGCCAATGGGTCAAGAGTGTGAGATTTTTGCTAAAGGGAACACGTTCCGGGTCTACGAGAAGCTCCATGGCTTCGCCGATTCGTATCAGGAGCCCCAGATCTGGTCGCAGCGCTTCAGGAACCATTGTTCAGTCATGGATGTCCAGGCACCGGTGGGGGTTTGGAAGGAGAAGAGAGGGGCGTGAGATGGAATGCTTGGATTGGCCTCAAGGTGACGAAAGAGTGCTGCGTGAGGACATGTGGGATGGTCTCGGGAGGTAACATTTATGTCGGCGCCGGTATTACTCGTAGTTTTGGTCCATGGTATGTGGAAGATCGAGCGACGCACATTATTTGACTCTTGAGTGACAATGGGCAAGACGGAGCGGGTTACGTGCTTGGTCATATCAGGGGAGTCAGAAGCGGGAATGACCAGTTCCTCCAGACTGGTTGTATTTCGAGTCAGAAAGGGAGGAAGGAGAAATGGTGAAAGTCGTACCGACAACTGCACCAGAAAATAAGACAAGCTATGGCCAGAACTGCCGTATCGAAGGTATTAGAGTAGTCAAGGCCTTGATGTAACCGAATGAGCGAATCGAGAGTGATCGGAGGAGGATGCTTGGGATTCAAGTCTGGCGGAGCGAGGTGGTGAAGACCACGCTGGACGTGACGAAGACATTCTGAGCGTTCACCGTGCCACTGAGCGCCGTTGATGATGTGCCAGAAGCGAAGGCCGGCAAGCCAATTGTCCGCGGTGCTACTGGAGATTGAACCGGCAGCATCTGCAATGAAGATGGAAAGAAGGACCTCGGAAGCAGGCATGCGGTCTTGTTCCGGTATGAAGAGACGATCGCAGAATTGGATAAAACGTAGCAGGCCTGCGCCGTATTCATTGCGGGTGCTTTCGTCAAGGGACTCTGCCATGACAAAGAATAATTTGACTATATGGGACTTTGGATAAAGCTGTTCTAGCTGTTTTTGAAAAGTGACACCGTGAGGAGTGGTCCAGAGAAGGACACGTTCGCTGGCAAGTACAGAAGGACGATAGGAAGATGGACCGACAGAGCTATCATTGCAAGATTCGCCGCTTGGTACACGAACTGTTTCATCGGGACGAGTAACCCCAGCTGCCTCATGGACCTGAAGCGGACGAGTCGGAGAATTATTACGACGCCAGAACTCGGCGGCTTCCACGTCTGCACCACGCATTACGTCTTCATAAAATTTCGAGGTCAACATGAGCAATGACAGGAGTTCGAGAATGGTTGTGATCAAGAAGGATGAATCCGAGTTCCGCTAATGGATCTACGTACTGAGCTATATAATAATATCGGTTTGTGTCATTACCACTATGTCTTGATGAAGCCATCATTAAACACAACCCCAATTTCTCAGCTTCTAATCAATTCACAATGCATGAAGAATGGTCGCACACGCTCCTCCAATCTGATCCAATGCGCTTTTATCGCGCTAAGCGCGATCGCCTACACCAGGCTGTCACGTCCAAGTACACCATCCTTGGTTTCATATCTTCTGGAACGTATGGTCGCGTGTATAAAGCGCAGAGCCTGGAACCAGACGGGCAGATTCATGCAATTAAAAAGTTTAAACCAGACAAGGAAGGGGATGTCGTGACATATACTGGTATCAGTCAGAGCGCCATTCGAGAAATCGCAGTAAGCTTGTTCATTTTGTTCTGCATCAGAAGGCTTCAGCGGCCACTTACATCTAGCTGAATCGAGAAATCTCTCATGAGAATGTTGTCGCTCTCAAGGAAGTCATCCTAGAAGACAAGTCGATATACATGGTTTTCGAATATGCTGAACATGATTTTCTTGTACGTACTGTCTGTCTAATATTTTGAGTTATTTCTTTGACCACGCTTCGGCGCAGCAAGTGATACATCACTATTCGCAAACCCTCCGAATACAAATCGCATCACAAGTTCTCAAGTCCCTGATTTATCAGCTTCTTAATGGCTTGGTATACCTTCACTCTGCACATATCCTTCACAGGGACCTCAAGCCTGCCAATATCCTCATCACTGCATCTGGTGTGGTGAAAATAGGAGACTTGGGGCTTGCACGATTAATATACCAACCGCTTCAACCGCTTTTCGCGGGTGACAAAGTTGTTGTCACTATCTGGTACCGAGCTCCCGAGCTTCTATTAGGCGCAAAACATTACAACAAGGCAGTAGATTGCTGGGCTGTTGGATGCGTCTTCGCTGAGTTGGCGAGTCTCCGGCCAATATTTAAGGGCGAAGAAGCAAAGTTAGATTCTAAGAAAAACGTCCCTTTCCAGCGCGATCAGCTACTCAAGATTTTTGAGGTCCTTGGAACACCAACTGGTAAGAAACGGCATAACCATGTTTACCAGCGCGTTCCTCTCACTTCTTTTAGAAAAGGATTGGACAGGCCTCAAAGACATGCCAGAGTATCAGAATATGAGACGCCTTGACACGTGAATTGTTTCCCTTACATCCGGGATGGTATTGGATCGAAATCATTACAGGTACCCAAATCGCCTCGCCGAGTGGTGCCAGACGCGCATACGTTCGCAGCAAGGCTATGATCTGATACGCCAGCTCTTCGCGTATCATCCAGACAAGCGCCTAACGGCCAAAGAAGCGCTGACGCACAAATGGTTCCAAGAAGATCTTCGGCCCACAAGAAAGTACGTTACATGCAGCCTGTTTTCGTGGAGTCTCCTCGTTGTCGCTCACAATAATGCAGCGTGTTTTTTCCTGTTTCTGCCCACCACCTGCCGCCCCAACGGCGAATCACTCAAGATGAGGCACCATCTATGATGGGCATGCCCGCACCCACGCAGGCACAAACACTGTCGCAAGTGCCTCCGGGGCATGGCCAGGCTCCAGGGCAGCATCTATCGCAGCAGTCTGTAAATCTTTCCCAACAATCCAAACCAGGTAGCAGTGCTAGTTTCGGGAGCGTTAGTGGCGGAGCCATTGGAAGCTTCTCAGGTGGTCAAGGAGGGTCTGCCAGGAAGAAGCCCAGAATTGGGTAATTCACTGTGTCTCATAATTGTAGTTGCTCTGTAGTGTTGTTTCGATTTCATTCTAATAGCTGTTCAAGTTCATGACTACAATGTGGCAACCTTGTGCTCCATTGAATTGGAGTCACGTGACGCTCCCGTTTGCCATACCGATCAAGACGAACGTTCATTTCCATACCACTGAGTACTTGCCCGTATAGCACCACAGGCTGAGCCCTGTGCTTTGCTTCACCCGTTCCCTTCTACGTTCCTATCATATATAACCCTTAATCACTCTCTTCATGCACTTTTTGTGCAAGCTGTCATGACATTCACACAGTCGTCACAATCTTCACAGCCGAAAGTTTCCAACGGCATGGTAGCTGTGAACGGACAAAAACAAACGTTCTGGGTGCCAGAGATAGCGTCATATTTTGTTGCAGGTGGAGCTGCTGGCGCTGCTTCACGCACAGTCGTTAGTCCTCTAGAAAGGCTCAAAATCATCCAGTGAGTTCCTGCAGAGTGATTCAATCTCCGTTTGTTCGGATCACTGCTGCGTTCCTTCTCCGGATACAGTTTGATCTCACAAACTTTTTGCGCTGTCAGACAAGTGCAACCGCGAACGTCAGATGGTCAGTACAAGGGGGTCTGGCGAAGTCTTGTCAGGATGTGGGAGGAGGAAGGCTTCAAAGGCTTCATGAGAGGGAACGGGATTAACTGCCTCCGAATCGTGCCTTACAGCGCCGTGCAGTTCACTACGTACGAACAATTGAAGAAGGTGCGGGTCATTTATCGGTTCCTTGAAGCCCTCTCATTAATTTTTCTCAGTGGTTTACGGCCTATGGGTCAAAAGAACTTGATACCCCCAAACGGCTGGCTAGTGGTGCGCTAGCGGGGATCACATCTGTTTGTGCGCAGCGATTACCTATTTTGCTTTATCGTTATCTTATGAATTCCCCAGGCGCTACATACCCACTAGACCTTGTACGGTCAAGGCTGTCAATTGCAACAGCTAGCATACCTTTGCAGACCGAACAAGCACTGCCGAGCTCCTCAGTTATGACATCATCCGGGGCGAAGCAGGCGTTAGCGTCTGCATATCATACTTCTTCCAGCTCATTAAAGCAAACGTCACTGAAGAGAGCCGAGCTGACCGTGGTCGGAATGACATTGAAAGTGATGCGAGAAGAGGGCGGAGTTCCTGGTCTTTATCGGGGCCTGGTTACTACTGCTGTTGGAGTTGCACCATACGTAGGCATCAACTTTGCAACATACGAGGCGTTGCGTGGGGTCGTGACGCCTCCTGGAAAAAACAACAGTGTGAGGAAGTTGGCTTGCGGAGCGCTAGCTGGTACGTTCAGTCTACCGCTGTGTCAGGGGACTTCTCATCTGTTACTGCAGGATCCATATCACAAACTCTTACATACCCGTTCGACGTGCTGAGACGGAAGATGCAAGTGACCGGAATGGCCCATGGAGGGCTGGGATATCATTACAATGGTGCGTTTGATGCACTACGTTCTATCATTCGCACGGAAGGACTCCGAGGATTGTATCGTGGGCTATGGCCAAACCTGCGTGAGCGTGAACCATTACCCACATGACTTTCATAGACTGAACCATTTGAGCAGTCAAAGTTGCACCTAGTATCGCCACGTCGTTCTTCACCTATGAGCTGGTGAAGGACCTATTGGTTGCGCCCTAAAGATCTATCTACACTCGGCTGCCGGTCATTGGTCTGATTCGACACTAGATCTAGACAAATATAGATCGACACATCATTCTGGACACGCTATACATAATTTTTTTATATTATTTTTCATCGGCGTAGTACATATGATGTATGGTAGTATGGTTTGGTGTATTAGTGCGACTTGAGTTTCGGAATGGTTTATGGAGAAAGTCGGATTGGCACCGCCGGGACTTGTTGCATGTGTGTGGCTGTGTTGTGCAAATTTAGACTTGCCTCATTTTGAATCACTCACTGCGGGTTGCCTCAAGGCGATCAACAGGGAAAGCACACGACGACGACGGGCGGTAATCTGTCTCTTTGTTTGTTTCTTGACCACCATCACCCAGAGCGCAGTCAAACGCTTGTAACCAGCAGCGTTCTGGTGTAAGGTCCTGGCCGACCCGTCTGGACTAGCTAGACAACAGTCTATCAAGCTAAAGTTACAGCTAAACCGTTTCAACAAATATCTTTGTTCAATCCGTCTGGCCTTAGGATCACTGCCTGATCCTATCACTTCTGTTCATGCTACTTTAAATACGCACGGTACGTGCTCTATCGTTGTCTTTTATAATTGTCTTCTTGTGCTTCCAGCCTCACACCCACCGCATTGCTATCTTCGTGCCTTTACGCCTCTTTTTCCACTCGTGACAGATCTATGCTAACTTCCTCCCCTCGCGTTTCAGACCCGTAATTATATATTAAAGGCTATCCCCGAGTACATATCGCGTTTGTCCGAATCTGTCTAGTCGCCTACTAACATCATGCTTGGAAATCATCGCTCCCAGGACCACCACGTTGTCCAGATCAAGAAACCGTTCTCCATGTCTGTGGCATCACTTTCGTCCTCGTTGTCTTCATCAACTGCATCTTCCACGCTGCTGCCTGCAGGGCCTTCCTCTAGCCAATTCAATATCGCAACCGATCAGCTACTCCCTACATCTTGTTCCTCCACGTTCAAGAGTCGTTCAGGTGGTCTTGTCTCTAGCCCAATACCTTGCTCGTTTTCCTCTGCACCTTCAATGGGTCAGATAAACAGCCGCCCACAGGTTGCTACGGTACATTCACCACCGTCATCACCAGCTCCCACATTGCCGAGCGCTAGTTTGTCAACAGGGTTCAGCCTTTCCCGTGCCTTTGGTGGACGACGGAAAAAATCTGAGACTCTCAATGTCTCTTCTAGCTCATCGCAGCATAGCGGCAGCAGAACGAAGGACTCCCAAAGTGGCGACGAATATTACCCTGGGACCCCACGCAGCGCACCATCCCGCCCATACGGTGCCAAACACTTGACTCTTTCCCTCGCTTCGCATGTGTTCAGCAAAAAACACTCAGGCTCAGCACCTGTCTCACCTGCGGTGAGCCTTGCGCCTCCACCGCCTCCACCGAAGCTTGCTGCGCCACATCCCGTATCACGCCTCGCACCTGTGAACACAAACATTGACAAGCGAGTCTCGGTAATGACCACCACGAGTCCTATTGCGCCAGCTTTGGATTTCATGCGCAGAACAGATGAAGCTACAGAATTCGCGGCATGCAAGGAGAATGAAAGAAGAGATCTCGACAAATCGGATATGAAGGAGATCCGGAGAAAGAGCGATTCTACGTTGAGCCATCATACAATCAAGCCCGGGTTTGGAACAAGAGGTCCTCGTCCAGTGTCGATGGCAGAATCACTGCAGTCGAATCACACCATCGTTCCGGTTAGCAAGCGCTTGAGTGCGTTCCACGATAATTATATGCCAGAAGAAGAAGATTGCGAGAGAATTGCGGAGAAGGGATTCCACACTCCATTACGTTCTACATCACCTTTCTATCGTGGATCCCCTGCATCATCCATCAAAGTGAACCGGGACAGGCGTTCGCAGTCTGTCAATCTTGGCCCTCCCTTAACGTTGATGACCTCGGCTCCGGATTGCACTACAGCGACCGTTTCCATGAGCATGGATACCATTCCCGCTGTTCCCAGATCCATATCAGAGGATAAGGGAAGATCAGTTGTCGAATTCTCAACTCTGCCTTCTAGCCCAAGAAGGCCATCACCTGTCCCGTCACGCACGAATGATAGTCTTTTGGATAGCCGCTCATCTTCTCCTTTGCACTCAGAACGCAATTTGCCAGACATTCCTGCACCGCATCGACGCATTCCAGTAGCATCGCCAGAAACGCCCTCGCCACCATCATTCAGGCAGACAGCCATTAGCATAACTGGTCTTGCCCCAGCTGCTGGACTTGCTAGGCGTGCCGTCGAGAAGATGGGTCGCGTTTGGGGCAAGGCTCCTAGTTCGAGCTACCCAGCACCTCCAGGCTGGACACATAATAGTCGCTCGCCCCTGTCACGGGCTAGTTCTGGCATTGATGAGCCACCTATGAAGACCCACCGACACGCACCTCACGCGTCTTCTGGAAGTTGGAGTATCAGTTCGGCTAGCTCATCTTCGGATCATGAGGGTCTCTTGGCATCAACCGTCCCTATTCTTGGAAAGCGCCTGCGTGGGCCGGTCCGCCTGAGTCCTAGAGGTGCCGGTGTTGCTGGCGGACTTGTTTTTGGACGAGACATGAAGACATGCGTAAGGGACACGGCAATTGACTCGGTCCGCGCCGCGTTGCGTGCCAAGGAGTTCGACAGCAGCGCCACACATGATGCAGACATTACGCCGAGCAGTGCCCCAAGTGTTCCTTCAGCTGCGCTGGAGTGTCGCCAATTACCTGCATTGGTTGTCAGGTGTGCACAGCACATCCTTACATGGGGTGTACAGGAGCTTGGGTTGTTCCGGTACGATTCCGTCTGTTATCAGAGGATATTTGTCTCATTCTTCCTTTTTAGTGTCAATGGGAGGTCGTCTCATGTCGCAAAATTGCGATCAGAATTTGATACTGGTAAGATTCACGCTTCGATGCATTGGATTGGTTACTATTGTGTTCGCAGGTGCCGACTTCGACATTGCTCAATGCAGTCCTGGTGATCTCGACCCTCATGCTGTGGCATCCATTTTTAAGGCCTACCTCCGTGAACGTACGTGGTTGATCAAATTGTGCATGTCGCGCTCCTAACATGTGCCCTAGTTCCTGAACCAATTCTGACGAATGCTCTGTCGACTTCGTTCGAAGCGGCGATGACATCGGAGCGTCTCACACACAATGCGCTGGAACCCGCCCCAAGTCCACGGAGCATCCACCCTGGATTGCGCAAGCCTCCTTCGTTGTCTACTCTGGCTATGCCAAATTTCTCTGGATTACATCCACCATCAGAAACACTTCGCAAGGCACTTTCTTCGCTGATTGCCCGTCTGCCACAAGAAAACCGTGATCTTCTACTTACGGTCACAGAGCTGATTAACGCAACATCCCAACGCAGTCAAGACACGAAGATGCCCTTGAACAATCTCTTGCTTGTCTTGTGTCCAAGCTTGGCAATGAATCCGTCCCTGTTGCAGGCGCTATGTGAAAGTGTAGGTATCTGGGATGGAGTTCAGCGTCCAGTTGCACCTGTCCGCCCTTCGCGGGAGAGCGTCCCGTCCCTTCACGACGTGCTGGAAGAAGAGCAGCTCGACAAGCAAGACGATATGATAAGCCCAACGCAGGACGACGCCCAATCCTGTCGGACACTTCCAGAGATTCCCGCCGATGATGTGGTTGAGCCACTCACTGCACCGGCGAATACGCCTGTTGATCTTAGCTCGTCACAGTCTTCAATATCGACCAGGCCAAGCCTGGATGCGGCGGGGTCGACATCTGACTCATCATCGTTTGCACCCACAGATGATAGTTCTTCGGTGTCCCAGTCCTCGCAGCGCGTGCATCCCATAACCCCTCCTTCAGTCAACATCAAACTTCCAAACCCTTACCCCCTGCCATCACTGTCATCCTCAACTTCTTCTCTGTCCAGCCCTTCTATATCGTCGAAATCTCCCAAGCGTCTTCCATTCCTGGATGACATCATTGAGCCTCAAACCTCGACCTCGCCACACACCCCAGTCATCGCCGATCCTTTGCCTCTCCCGTTACCCACGTCTCGACCTGATCAACCACAGTTCCAGTTTCCTTCCACTGGCGGAGACCTCGCACAACGGCACACAGTGATGCATCGCAAATCAACACCGTCTATGACATTCCCTGGTGTTCAGGCAGAAATTACCCGCTCCAACTCCTTTGCTTCCCGCGCAAAACGCATGAAAAAACCATCTCTTCATTTACTCTTTTCCAAACGCTCTGCTTCACCCATGTCTTCACCTGTCAACTTTGCCCCAGCATACTCACGTAATTCGTCAACTTCGGAGTCACCAGTGTCCATGATGACAGCTCAATCTACCGGCAGATTTAGCTTCCCTCCCGTGCTGAACACAAAAATCGACTCTTCTTCCATTTCACTTGCACTAGGCATTGAGGAGGAAGAGCAATCAGATATGGCTACTTCTGTTGGACATGGAACTACCAAGAATGTGCCTGTGGAACCTCGTGAGTCGGTGGCCCTGCTCACGCCAGTATTACCTGGTGGACTTCCAAGATCACCTGCGACGATGTCCGCACGAGCGCCCTATCGTCACCTCGATGTCTCCTTTCCAGACGACGATGAATTTAGCGAGGATGATTGGACGCAAAGCGTGCTGTTGGCGGGGGATGCAGTTTGGTGAAGAGGGTAATTAAAGCTATAAATCGTCCACATATTCCAGGCAACTTCTAATATCTCCTTGGACTTTTACCATCTGATCTGCGGGCGGGTCTCACTTATCATCCCACGTCAATCCACAGGCTTGACTCACTTATATACGCCAATCTAGGTTGTTTCTGTTTTTTTCTCGTGTTGAGGCCCATCTACAACAAATGTGACAAGTATACTACACACATACCCCTTCTTTTCTACTACACCATTGATAATCTTGGTTTATAAACTTTGACGTGGGTTATCGCTTGCGTTTGTTGATTGATGTCATTTGAAGGCGTGAGGCCCAGTCTGCTCCACCGATAGTCTTGAATTTCAAACGGGTCACCGTCCCATTTCCATTGCATACAGAATCGATAACCCTTCACTATCTCCCTTCCTGCTATCATGTCGTCAGACTCTATCAAGACCCTGCAGCAGAAACTCTTTAGAGGGGCTGAAGATGCCAATGGCATTCAGCAAACAGAATCGCGTGACCCTGGACTGACAATTCAAATCCCCAAGCCAGAAGTGGCGCCACTGGCTCTCAAACCACCACCAAAGACTTCAAAGGCTGCTTCAGGGGACTCCAAGATCCAGCAAAATGGTCAAACCAAGAACTATAGACAGCGGTTATCTGAATCATTAGGCGTGGACTATCATGGAGTTGAGAAATATCGTTTACTGCAGGATGAGAATCGCGAACGTCACTGGAAGCGATGGGGACCATATCTCAGCGACAGGCAATGGGTGGGTGCAAGCTTCATATTGGTGATCGCGCTCTGATAATGTCGTATCAGGCAACTGTACGGGAGGACTATTCAGACAACGGTGACGCCTGGAGTCATTTCCCCCATGAACATTCCCGATCCCGAGCGTACAGATGGGGTGAAGATGGCATTGGTGGCATCTCAGACAGTCATCAGCGCCTTTGCTTTTCACTTGCTCTCTGGAATGAGCAGGACTCGATCCTGAAGGAAAGACTATTCGGAGTCACTGGCCACCAGGGAAACCACGGAGAAGATGTCAAGGAAATCTACTACTACCTGGATTCTACCCCAACTCATTCATATATGAAGTTTTTATATAAGTATCCTCAACGCAAGTATCCATACGAGGAACTAGTGAACGAGAATGTTCATCGTGACCGGAACGTTGAGGAGTATGAAATTTTAGATACGAACGTCTTTGACGACGATCGCTACTGGGATGTTTTTATCGAGGTCGGTTTTTTCTGCGCGTGGAAATGATGGGTGATAACAAAATATTCAGTATGCGAAAGACGAAGACGATCCAGACAATATTTACATCCGTGTTACGAGCTACAACCGTGGACCTGACCCCGCCACCTTGCATATCATCCCGCAACTGTGGTTCAGGAATACGTGGTCCTGGCCCGCACAGAAACCGCCCTTACCATCACTATCCGCTGCCACTACCGATGATGACATTAGCTATATCAAGGTTAAACACCCCGAAATGGGGGGAAACTTCCTGTGTTGCCTACCGTCTCCCCCACCTATGGGTCCAGACGGGAAATTTGTTGGTGATGAAGATGCTGTTATAAACCCTGATTTGTTGTTCACAGAAAACAACACAAATTTCCGCCGGTTGTATAACGGCGTGAATCAGGGCGTCTGCGTGAAAGATGCATTCCATGATCATATCATTCCATCGCATAGACCTCAGCGCGGGCGCTCAGATTCACAAGGAACGGATGGATCAAGTACCCCGCGTCCAACAGCCTCTGCCTCTACTTGCGAACCTCTACCCCAGGAGTCGCCGTTTGTGAGCTCCGACAAATGTGGAACCAAGTCTGCCGCACATTATATATTCCGTGATGTCCCGGGCCGAGGTGGATGTGCCGTGGTCCGTCTGAAGTTGACTCCACTTTCTCCGAATAAGGACCGAAGCCTCGAAGACGAGTGTGCTTTTGATGATGTTGTAGAGGAGCGCCGGGAAGAAGCAAATGAATTTTATAGTTCTCTGCTCTTTGGTCCTATTAGCGATGACTTGAAGCAGGTAATGAGGCAAGCACTTGGGGGTATGCTTTGGACGAAACAGTTCTATTACTTTGTACAAAAGGAGTGGATTGAAGGTGATCCAGCCCAACCTCCCCCTCCCCCTGGGCGCCAACATATTCGTAACAAGGTTAGTCAAATATGCAACCGATTTATCGAGTATTCATTGGTCCACAGCACTGGCGCCATATGCACATAGAAGATATTCTTTCCATGCCTGACAAGTCAGTTGGCAGCTCAATTGATTTAGATTTTCGCTTACGAAAGGCTCTTCAGATGGGAATACCCTTTCTTTGCCGCATGGGACACGGCATTTCATTGCATCCCCCTAGCCGTGGTGGACCCTGTCTTTGCAAAGAAGCAATTAGATATATTGACTAGAGAATGGTACATGAAGCCTGATGGTCAGATTCCTGCATACGAGTGGAACTTTAGTGATGTCAACCCACCGGTTAGTGTTTGTATTTTATCGGAGAGTCCGCTCTAAACGATCCGTGAACTAGGTCCATGCCTGGTACGCAATTTTTTCGTAAAGGTAGGATCGCATCACTGATAGTGATGTAGGGCGACGTTCAGAGTCTTCAAAATAGAACGTAAACTTACTGGCAGAGAAGATATCCCTTTCTTGGAACGTGTCTTCCAGAAGTTATTGCTCAATTTCACGTGGTGAGCATGGGTTTATCTCATTACTCCTTCGTCATCCCCTGATCACCAGCCTTGAGGTGGGTCAACCGCAAGGATTCCGGGGGGAACAATGTATTCGAGGGAGGATTTCTTGGACTTGACAACATCGGTGTCTTTAACCGTTCAGAGCCACTTCCCACAGGTGGAAACCTGCGCCAGGCAGATGGCACTGCCTGGATGGCATTTTATTGTTTGAATATGTGAGCTCTGTGTCTCTGTCGAATTTGTCATATATTCATTTTCGTTAGGTTGAACATAGCCCTTGAGTTGGCAAAGCACAATGCTGTATACGAAGACATTGCTTCCAAGTTCTTCGAGGTGAGTCAGTTCTGTCAATTTATACTCACGCTCTCACTTCGCTTTAGCACTTTATATTCATCGCAGATGCTATGACATATAAATCTGGTGACAACGAATCGAGCCTGTGGAACGAAAAAGATGGCATGTACTATGATGCCATTGAGTTTGGCCCAGGGAATTCGATTCAGCTTCCTGTAAGGAGCCTTGTCAGTCTTATTCCTCTCTACGCGACCCTTGTCTTGGAACCAGCCGTAATCAATCGATTCCCTGGATTCAAGAAGCGCATGGAATGGTTCATCGATAATCGGCCCGAAATATCAGGGAGAAATATGGCCAATATGAGGGGTAAGCCGATCACATATTATAATGTACGCTATTCACCATGTGGTAGCTGGTGGTAGAGGCGAACGCCGTTTACTTGCTTTGGCCAGCAAAGAACGTCTGGTGCGCATACTAGAGAAGATGCTAGATGAGGATGAGTTCTTCAGCGAATACGGCATTCGATCGTAAGTATTTTTCACATAGCGGCCGCCGGTCTGCTCTAATGAACGGAGATAGTCTGTCCAAGCTGCATAAGGAAAAGCCTTGGGGAATGCAGGTGAACGGAGATTGGCATGAGGTAGGGTATTGGCCAGGAGAATCCCACTCTGGAATGTTTGGTGGTAACTCAAACTGGAGGGGGCCTATCTGTAAGTTCATTTAACTCTTTTCAAATGCTCTTCTCTAACCAGTATTCAGGGCTTGCTGTCAACTTCCTTTTGATAGAGAGTCTGCAGCGGTTCTATCAATATTACGGTGATGAGCTGCAGGTAAGCGTAATAATTTGCATGTCCCTTCATACTAACACCTCTTCAGGTTGAATGTCCCACCGGAAGTGGAGATTACATGAACCTCGTGGAGGTGGCAGAGGAGATTCAACATCGTATAATTCACATTTTTGGACGTGACATGGAAGGCAAAAGGGCCACCAACGGTGGGAACGTGAGGCTTGACCAGGACCCGCACTTCCGCGATTACGTCTCCTTTTATGAGGTAATGTTGCACCAGTGTTTCACTGTTGGGCTAACACAGAAGCTAATTCTCGGCAGTTCTTCCATGGAGATACGGGGCGTGGTTTAGGAGCATCTCATCAAACAGGATGGTGAGTCGCATGCCATTATGGCGGTAGAACGGGTGTAATCGACGATGTCTAGGACTGGCCTCGTTGCGTATCATATCCTACAAAGCGGTGTCAGCTGTCGGCTGCCGAAAACTCCACGGAGTATGTGTACTTGTTGCACACTTAACCGTTATTGACATTTTGCTGTAGCGCCCCGCAGCCTTGTCCATCATTACTTTGATGTAGGTGGCATCTGTGATGCAGGGCGATCATGTTTGGCTTACATAGCACTACAGGAAACAATTGATACCCAATCCGAGTACGGTGGTGATACACAATCATTGTACAGTGCTATTAGTACACTGGAGGTGAACACATTGGGCGACATCTCTCCAGATGCTCTGTGATATCTCACACGATGGATACCTTCCGGTTCGCTTACCACATAGACCTTGTCTTGCCAATGTTAGATGCAACGACACACCTGTACTGCTATCTGTACAGACGCCAATAAACATGATGTATTTGAAACGTAGCAATGAGTGCAGTATTCTAATAAAAATTACACGTGACTAGTGCTCCACTTTTAGATGATACGAATGCCCAATGATTCAAAGTACTACAAAGGAAGGAAGAGCGCCATGTAGATTATCGAAGAAATGTGAACCACATAGAATGGCCTCGAGCCTGATGAGCACCTGAGTCAAGGAGGTCAGAAAGCGATAGAGAAAACCATATAGAATGAATGTGGTGCGAACATGCCAGTGATACATATATTATGTACAACGAGAGAAGCGTGAGTCCCCCTGGGAAACAGCAAATTATGTATGCGAAGGTCGAAGAGATGCGATATGATAAGGGTAGAATCATGTCACGTAGAGTGTGACCTGCCCGCCCGGTCGGAACGACTCGAAAGCCATTTGAACATCTTCGGTGGAGCCTAAAGAGACCATGTCACCATCCTCATCCCGATACCTTACCCGGAAAGGTGTATCTTCGCGGCGCGGACCACAGAGACGTATTTTCTTGCCGACTTTGTCGACAAGGTCGTAATATTCTGTGCTTCGCGGGACTTGAATGACGAATATGTCTTCGTTGAAATGGACTTTCACCTTGACCGGAGGTGAAAAAGCGAGGTGAGCGCCGTTAGATATCATGCTCTCAAACGTCTGTGACCGAGGAGATCGGAGTGCTGAACCACTAAGAGATGATTCGCTAGATCCGAATGGAGTGATCGGTGAGGAGCTATGTGGTGACTCTTCCGACGAACCCCCACCCGTCGACTGACTCGATCCGCTGCCCCGTTTGCTACTCGAAGCAGCGGAATCCTCTGAACGATAAGCCCACTTTGAATTGGTGGGAACAGGAGGAGGCACAGGCACCTGTGGTACGTATGCGCTAGGCTGACTAGCACTCCGCGATCTGCTCATCGGAGGTGCAGTACTGCCATTCATGGCTGGTGATGTCGTAACGCTACGGGAACCACCACTATCGTACAAGGCCTTCAGCTTCGACGAACTGACCTGGCCTTGCAAAGGCATTCGAGGCGGACGATCTGTTCCAAAGCTTGCGGCAGAATTGACCCTGTTCGGCATAGGGCGATAGGAATGGGCGATGGGGGGATTGGCTCCAGGTGGCAGTGGTAAAACGCCATTGTTCGACCGCCATTGAGACATAACGTGACCATTGATGTCTTCCGTCCTGGCTCGGGGGCGGTCATCGACAATAGCAGACTCGCGTGGCTCGATAGGCATGCTCTGCATTCGATGCATACCCATGGGTGTACCACGACCGGATGGTGGTAGGCTTGCAGGAGGGTAATCCTCATACTCGTCTTCCAAATCGAACTCAAAACCCTCGGTGGATGAGTAGCCAGGTTGGCCACTGGTAGAATAAGATCCAGCCACCGAGACATCATCACTGGTGCTGTATGCATTGACACGATGGCGACTGCTGGCTGGGTGGGGTGGAAGGCTATGTGGGGAGTGGGCATGTGACATCAAGGAGGAACCACGGTCATGGACATATGACGGTGAACGTGCCATATGCACAGCAGGAACAGAGGCATGACTGCTGTGTTGAGCCATGAGTTGAGAGAAATTTCTTTCTGACGCCCTTCGATTGGCAACTTCCTTGATGAGGCGATTGATCTGAGCCTCCCACTGTCGGAGTTGCTCTTCAGATCGGCAACGGAGTGTAAAGAATTCGAGGTCATCATCGCCTCGCCACCACACAGCCAGGGAATGAGGGTTGACTGTTGATGATGCTTGAAGAAAATGCTCAGTATGAGACGATTGCAAAGGTCGACAGACCTACCAACTGAATTCCGGTTCGAGCTGGGAATAGCTTGGGTGACATTATTCAAGAAAATACGACCTTTCAACAGGAGAGGAGTGTCCTTTCGCTTGTTTGGTGAGGTCATGGGTGGCGGAGCAGGTGCATGCAAACCATTCTGCTTTTTAAGAATAGAATTATTCTTTCCGCCGCGTTTGTTGTTTTGAGGGGGAGGTGCTGCCTCCTTGCAGCAAAGTATGATCTTCTCGAAGAGAAATACGTGGTATTCCCGATCGACGTCAGACTTGGTGACGGTGAAGATATCATCGAGGAGAAGAGTGCCGAAATTGGACAAATGATGACCCTTCCAGTCTTGTACACGGCCTTCCAGATTTTTGACTGTCTGGACATTTTCGGCCCGTCTTTGTGCCTCATTGATCTTATCGGTAATGCGCTTAGCAGCTGCGGATCCAGCTTGCAGTTCCTCAAAATGCGGGTAATCGGTGGCAGATGTGGCCTTAATGAGCGACTACAATCATCCAGTCAGAATTACGATAATTTGATGCGGGTGAAATTGTCTTACATCAAGGAGCAGTGGGTATTTGCAAATTCGCTGGACTGGTTTGATCAAAAATGCGGGCAATTCCGATTTGGCGTTAATCAAATTGTTATGGACCTGAGGACAGCGATCAGTATATGGATATTCCTATTTTGGGATATGGGATATGCCATCGTCACGCCATATGGCAGAACAGCCCAAAAATACAAGGAACAGGAACTGTCAAAGCTCACCGAAAGATTCTGCTCCTCCGCCACCATGAGATCTACTGCATTGGTATAGTTTGCGCAGTAGGGTTCATACACCGCAAAGTCCTCTTCCTATTATTCCCGGAAAGAACAATGAGTATAGGCGCGCATATCGAGACAAGGACAATCAAGAAACACGCACATAATCCAAAAAGAGAAGCCCCCAGCGCTGATCTCGCCACGCCATCTCTGCGGTGCCCTCCAATCGAATAAGGAACTTCCTTTGAAAGTTCAAAAGCTTGTTCAGCCCTGGGAAAAGGTAGTGGATGGTGTCCTGGTCAATAGTATTACTTTGGGACAACGCCGTAGCATATCTCTGTTGTCCAATTAAACAAGAATTACTGAATGTAAATATAGAGCACGCACCTGCATGACCTCTAAGTCTTGAACATATTTCCGTTCGGTCTCCACCAATTCCCTGATAATATTATTCCGGGCGGCATCTTGTGGACAGGCGGGAACGGGCGTGTTTGGCACATCACCCACTAAAGAATCAATCGAATCATGGGTAGACATCAATGGCGGTGACAAAGGGGCTGCATCGAATAATGCGGACGGCAACATGTTAACAATAGTGGTCACGGTGCTGACGACCTAGATTATCATGAGGTGTTAGAGCGATCGATGGAGATAACTCGGGCGCGCACCTTTACTAGCCCATCTGTAGAGTGTCTCTCCCATAAATCCGTCACTGTAAACTGCTCGCAGTTGTCCAGATTCTTGATATTCATGACGAAAACTGCAATGGCGTGTTTCTTTGCGCGTTCATTACTGACGTCGAATACAGAAGGATCCGTCTTGACTGTAGGCGGATTTGTTCTGCCAGGAAGAAGCTCGTACAGGAAACAGAGTGATATTCCGAGTGAGAAGCAGTCCCATAGTTGTGTGACAGGATCGGTAGATTGACGAAGGGAGCCCGACTGAGATGATAGTTTAAAGAAATCTGAAAAGCCAGGGATGCGAATTAAACGAGTTCGCAAGGCAGAACATTGCTGGTAGAGAGATGTTGATTGAGAAGCCGCCTTGTTGAGGATATTGTTGTTAGCGACTGGTGTTTCGATTACAAGACCGGGGTTCGCTGCTATTGATTTTTTACGGGTAGCTACGCTCGCCATGATGGCGGTCTAAAGAGAAAGAGCGCCCGGCGCGATGACAGATGATGAAGATGAGTGAAAGGACAAGTAGCAGTCGTTAACGGGGAGGAACCGTCACAAGAGATAATACTATTTAAAACTCCGATTGGCCCTGTTGATTAACACAAACAAATCAAAACACTGACCTTGCCGTCTTTTTTTGTTTTTGTCTACAACTTGAACAATACACTCGTTGTCTGACCTTGCAGTGCTATAGCAGCTGCGAGGACCTTATAGAGCAACAAGCTCGGAGCTCTTCAGCTCAAACTATCTAATTCTTTGTGAGCCGTCCACTCACACTGCATCTCCGTTCTACCGCAAAATGCTATTAATACCAAATGTTACAAGTAGGGGTGTTACAGATTTCGTCACCGCCCACCGGCGCCCCAGCACTAGCGTGTGCGATGCGCATCAGCCCTCTGAGTTGACGCTGCACCAATTCGGTAGAGTTTACTCCGGTGCTCTTCTCAGTACGCACAGGTACTATACTTCTTCACACTGCCTTATATAGCCTCTTTTTGCGAGCACACGGGTCCATCACCAAGAAGCTCAAAATTCACGAGGTCATCCACAGTTCCAATTCGTACGGGCCTTTGTAGGCGTTTGTTCATAGCTTCCTGGTTACCCCGGCGAATCCCATTCATGGGGTCTCTAATGCCGTCGCTTTTGTGCGGTGGCCCGTTTCCATCACTTGCTTGGCCTACACAATACGTGCTCCATATTAATAACACACCGTATGGACAATCACCGCAAACCAGTGTGGTTGCTTTGAGTGTGGTCGTGCTCACAAGAGATGTTACCAGCAGTATGCCCACTCTCGTCGTAATCACGCGCTATCTTGATAAGTTCTGTTCCGTTGACCCTGCTGCTGATAGGGTTTATCAGCAGAAGAACGCCATGAGGCTTAATGTACCATACTCCGTGGGACGTTGTGGGTGTGTCTTTTACGACTATCGTGTAACGTATTCTCATGATTATCTTTTCACATATGTACGGGGGATGGGGGGTGTTTATAAAGATCTATGATTGGTCCAACTTTCCAGTCGACTGGCATATTAAATTTCATGTGCCTTCACAACAAGACGCGTTATGACCGTTGACGATAGTAAACGCCAATGATAACTTCCATAGATATGTTGTGACTTGTACTGTCAATGCCAATGCCAAATGTAAAAAAAATGTTAAAGCTCAAGGGACGAACTGTCTTCCCTTCTATGGGTATGTCAGGGATAAAAGTTCATGCAAATCTTGTCAGGCAGCTTGACCTTGGCATTAACACTGTCAAAAACATTTGAGTACTATATATATCGACTGTCATGTCACCTAGCTTGCCCAGATGCAAAGTTACCCGTAAACACCCTAGAGTTTAAAGTACATTTATAGTAGCCGCAAGACCCTCAAGGTTCCTCTCCGTTCTCATCAATGTCGATGTTCTCGCCATTTCCCAACTGCTGAATGAAGTGATCGATCTTAGCTTTGTGTATACGGTGGTGTTCTTGCCATCCCTTCCAAGGATGATGAGGATGCTGTAAACAAGACCAGGTCAGCTTGCTCAATAAAATACCGAGCAGTGAAGACTGACTGCACGACCAAACGCCTGGAAGATTTTGTCTGACGTCCCTTCCGGCTTTGTGAAAAAGTACTTCGCAAGAAGGATGTCATCTCCACGGCTGTAACGCATCTTCTTCTCTGGTGGTTGAGGTAGAGGTTCATCCTCTTCTGTGCGATTGAGTTCATGCTTGTGACGCCGCCAGAACTTCATCCATGATGCACGCGAGTGATGCGGAGCCTTGAAAGTGATGAGTAATCAAGAAAATGATATGTTTTGAATCGATTACCTTGGTAGCAACATCCTTCCAAAACGCAACCATATCAAATCGCTCTTGGGACCTAGATACATCATGAGACCACCGCGAGAAACCCATTATGGGAGGGGACTTACTTCCGGTACTCCATGAAGCGCACCAGGAACGCAACATCTTCGTCCGTGAAAGCTACTCCCTTTCCTGTCGTACTCCTGAAGAGAGCACGAGGTGGAGTCGGAGACCGATTGCGTGGACGACCAGCATCTTGCTGCAGCCGGGCCTGTGCAGCCGCGATGATGCCAGGACCCGTAGTTCCGAGTGGCAATAATTGCTCTTCCTCTTCGGGCTCAACTTCACCTTCAGGGCGTGGCGTATTATTATCGCCTGTGTCCATTGAGTAGCCACCCAACCGGATCTGATGTTTATTGCAGTACCGACGCCAAGAGTAAAATCTGTGGCACTCATCAGATCAACAATACCACCCTACTTGAAACACGCTCACGTATGATGGGGCGCCTACCATTAATGGCAACATCAGACAAGAACAGCGCCGAAATGTAGGCAACTTACTTTGACTGCAATCCTCTCACAGATTTCTCTCAAACTGGAGATAACTCAGTCTTGGCTGCGATCTAACAGCAAGTACTCACCTCAGGACGAGACCTTGTTCTTGACAGTAATCAATGTATCGTTTGAGGTATAGTACATCATCAGAGGTAAACAAGTTTCCTCCGTATGTGCTCTTAATCACGCGCGTTGGAGGGGTTGGTGAATGTGCTGGGGGATTTCGGCGATTCAATACAAGAGCGGAAGGAGGGGCGGCGGGTGGCGCCTAATAATAAATAATGAAGTTACGCATGCGGGAATGGATGAAATGAAACTTACAGTATTACGAGTGCGTTTACGACCACGAGGTTTCTCAGCAAGAGTAGTATCAGCCGGAACCGAAGAGGGACCAGCCGTCGGCGGTCCGGCCTCTGCCATGTAAGGTGCAGTCTGGTCGTAAGGGTGCTCGTACTGATATTGACCATGTGAATGGCAACACGACTAACACGCACAAAAACTCACTGAAGCAGGGTCGTAAGGATAGTCATTGGCCGGAGGAGCCCATTCAGAGCGATCATCGCCGTATCTATAATCATAACCTGCCGCACTCGGCCCAGCTACCATATGGGGCGGGGGCTGGTTGAAGGGCGTCACCCAAGGCTCGTCCCGATATGGATGTGTTTGTCGGGCAAGCATCGCGGCAGTCTGAGGTGAAGTTATGTGCGTTTGCTGTGGTGCGATGGCATTTGGTGCTTGCCATGATTGGGGTGGGGCGGCTGTTGGTGGTTGCATACCTCGATTCGGGGTGTGCATTGGATGGCCGTACACAGGATAACCGTAGGAAGTTTGAGGTGGATGGACCATGGGATCCCCAGGGGGCATGGGAGGCATTGCTTGCGGATGAGGAGCCATAGGTTGCATTGGAGCTGGCTGAGATGTGGCGGAACGCGTCTGATCAGTCTGGGACGGGACGATGGTAGGTGGTGTAACTCTGGTAAGGTTATTTAATACAAGGAAGACCGAGCAATAGAAAAGAAAAACAAACTTCTCCGTTCCAGTGACCTTGCAACCGGCCCAGTTGTTCTGGAACGTTTGAAGAGCGCCAGCACGAACGCACTCATGAACCCAGCGGTAATGGAGAACGATTTTACCCTTTTTACCGGCGTACTGGCGGTACAAGTTCTGGCCTGATTCCTTATGAGGATCGACTGAGGTGCAGCTATGTCAATTGTTGTGGACATGGTAAGGACCAATACTCACCAAGAATATATGGCGTGCCACTATATCCTGGCGATGATGTGCCGCCGTGTTTCTGCCGGAGATGGGTTTTAGTAACACATCATCGACGGTCCAAAGACATGTGAACCAATCCGCGCGGCAAGTGACCAAAGGATGACCTACCGTTACAAGTTCGACGAGCGTGTCTCTATCTTCCACTTCCTTCTCGATGTACACATTGAGGGGTGTTCCCATCATGGGTTCGAGAAAGAGGTCGCCACCGGGGCCATCTGCGGTGGGCGATGCATCTTGGCCAGAGCGTAGAGATACACTTTGTTCATGCTGATTGCGCCTGGTAGAACGCGCTGGTGCCATGGGTCTCAGCCAGGACTCCTTGATGTAATGATAGAAGTGGTGGTTGGGGTCAAGGTTTGAGTTTCTGAGGCGGAGTGGCAGGAGGCTACCGGCCGGCGGAGATCAAAAATTACCGGGTCCCACCGGTCCAATCTTGACTTGTTATCTTATCTAGTGCGCAAGGGTGTAGATCCAGAGAATTATCTCCTGGTGCTCAGCGCTCATTAACAACATTCTGAACGATTCATGGCAGTTGCACAACCTCTAGAATACCTTTCTCAGGCGCAGATTGACAAGGTTGGTCCTAGTTTGAACCCTGCTTCTGAATCCTTTGTCGCACCTGACCTCTGACATGTTGGTCAGTTCTATAGGGATGGGTAGGTCAATATCTAGGAAACGCGTTGCTCTCAGTGACCGGCGTATATAGATATTTGATCATCCCTGGCTTTCTCTCGCACGACCAAACGAATTCTCTTTTGTTGCGGGCCAAAGAGCTCCTTGACGAATTTACACCAGAGGACCATCCCCTGGTGAGCGCACCATTTAAATCGTGAATATTCAGGACCCTGGACGCGTAGCAGACCAAATTCACAACGTCGGATGATGACCACATTGGTGACAACTACTTTCTGAGTTCAGGCGACAAGATCCGCTATTTCCTTGACGAGGATGCTGTTGATAGTAGTGGGAAACTTACCAGGGATAAGGCAAAGGCAGTGAATAAGATCGGTCATGGTTCGTTGCCCATCCACATAAATTTTTACATTAATCTTACTTAAGTTAGCTCTTCACGAATTGGACCCCGTGTTCCAGAACGTTACTCTGGAAAATGATCGGCTGAAGGCCCTAGCGCGCGACCTACGATTCCACCATGATCCAGTTGGTAAAGAAAACATTCAGTCATCAATCACCCGCTGTAGACTGACATGAACCTGCTAGCACTGCAATCAATGGTTATATTCAAACAGTCACAGACCGGCGGCGCTGGTGAGCAACTGACATTGGGTGGTAACATCATTCAAGCAGCTAACACACCAACTTGGAGTGCCCGAGCACAACGACTCGTAAGTGACAATTCACCGGTGTTGTATCAAAGTGCTCATTTGACAATTTAGCACGTTCCTTGTCAGTATCAATCTTTCCTCCTGTTTGCATGCTATCATTTTCATACACATCATATATAGTACACGTCACCCCCAAGTGCTCTTGGGTTTTGGTTAGCTCTTGAGAAGTGCACGCCCACGAACGGCGCCCTGTCGTTCTTACCCGGATCGCATCTGACAACTCCGATCACGAAGAGATTTGTACGTTTGCCAGGGGGTGGTACCGGTTTCGAGCAACTTGCGACCCCTCCGCCTCCTTCGTCCGAGATAAGCGAGAAATTGAGCGATAATGCATCAGAAGGAAACTATGTGCTGGAAGTTTGCGAGCCAGGTAGATGGTTACGTGTGCGCTAGATGTCCCTTGCTGAACATAGTTGCTAGGTGATCTCGTCCTCATCCACGGCAGTGTCCTTCACAAGTCGGAGCGTAATACTAGTGCTCACACGAGATTTGCGTATACTTTCCACATGATTGACTCGTCCCCTTACGTTGAATATGATGAGAAGAACTGGCTTCAGCCTACTAATGCTATGCCTTTCTCCAGAATATTGGACGTACCGAATCTCTCCACCGCTGTACATTAGTCACATCCAATTAGAAGATTGTCGTGTAAGAGAAATTCAGTCGCTAACATACTCTTCGCATTTGCCCGAATATTACTATGCTGTAACAATTCGTTACCATACTTGAACTTTCGCCCTAGACAGCAGAGTCTCTGGCTTCAGGTTGTACAGCTCGTCTATAAGGGCTGGGAGGAATGTTCCAGATCCATGAACGTCGCTTCTTTCTGCTGCGCACTCGGCTGCTACCGTCAGAGCCAGAACACTACGATCATTTGTCAGCCTTTTTGTTGTGCGAAATTTTTGTTTGACCGGATTGTGACTGACCCACCAACAGCACCTATCAGCATGTCTCCCCTGACGAGCTTCGCGAGCTCAGGCCCAGGGCTTGTTCCAGGGGCAGCGGCAAGAAGTGAGGCACCAGCACAAAACGTAGCAACGCAGGTGCCAACAACGCATCCAGACCCTGTAATGTCTCCGAGCATTTTATGGCCGTTCTCCAACTGCACCACAACGGCGCCATCAGATATCCAGTCTGTCGGTCCTGTCATGACAGCGACGCAACCTTTACGGCGAGTGCTTTTAAGGCGGATGTACTTGCGATATCCACGGCGCACTTACGTTCTCTCTTGGCTATCTCGCGAATAAAAGATACCGGATCTGCGAACCCAGAGCCAACACTATCAACCCCTTTGGCCTGCACCTGCAAAAAATAATGTAAATTTGCAATTTCCACACAGAAGCAAGATATGTGTAACAGACTTCGATTGAGTTCGCGAGAGAAGCCATCTCGCCAGCATTTCCTTTGATAACGCTAGCCTGCCATGCATTCAAGAGCTCTGAAGCAGTCGTCTTCCTGAACTGAGTAGCGCCCACTCCAACCGGATCAAAGACTACGGGTTTTTGTGCTTCGTTTGCGTATTGCCCCGCAAGAATCATGCTACCTTTGTTCGTGATGGTGCCAAAATTTATGAGTAAACCACCCGGAATGCGACTAAGGTCATGCATTTCTTCCGGTGCAGTAGCCATAATCGGACTTGCACCCAAAGCTAAGGTAGCATTCGCAGACTGGTTCGTGACCACGACATTTGTGATCTGTGTGACAGTCAGTGGACAGGGAACTGAATCACGTATGAGAGCATCTACTTGATGGATGAGTGGACTCTTGTCTCGTATCACCTGCATAAGTTCGACGACGCCGTTCTTGATAGTCTCAACATCGTACACTTGCGGCACCCGACTCTGCACATCAAAATGGTGAACCCACGCATCGAGGATATCCTTAAGCCTTTGGGCAGCGGAACGGGGTGCTGAGGATGCCACAATGTCCGAGACCACAGCGATACCATCAAGTCTGTGTCCAGAGGTTGACACAGATCCATGCAAGGTTCTCAGGACGTTAGTGGAATTTATGCCCCCTAGGAACATATCTTTAGACATCACAATAAATGTAGCTTATGTATTTCTGCATACCGATTGCGACGGCCTTGATGTTTGTGCCATCCAGAGCTTGAAGCAGTAAGCCAACTCCTCTGACGCCAATGACTGGGCTGGTCAGCTTCTTAGTTATCGTACCCCAGACTGCGCCGATGCCAATATAATCAACACCGTCCTCTATTGCTTTCTTCACGTGGTCTGTATCGTTGCAAGAGACACCAATCACAGTACCCGTCGGTAGTAAAGATTTTGCGACATGAACCGGCATGTCTGTTTGCCCCAGATGGACACCATCGGCTTGAACGGCAAGCGCGATATCAATGCGGTCATTGATGATGAGAGGAACCTTGTATTTTGCGCAAAGGATCTTCGAACTTTGTGCAATTTCCAAAAACTGGAGCAAACCATCTGAAAGAGCAAATGAAGCAACAAGAGACCACTTCTCACTTCTAGTGTGTCGGACTTCTTTTCCCGGATCTGAACGACGGTTACACCGCCTTGCAAGGCCTTGAAGGATTACAATAAACAAAGACGCCGATTAGCACACGTAGTTTATGCTCTCGAAGGAAAATGATGCCTAAACCTCTTCCAAGGATTCTAAATATTCCTACAAAACGAGGGAGTGGCTTTAATGACGTTTGAAATCACGGGTATCTCTTACCTTTCCTGCCGGCAGCAGCTCCCGGCCTGTGACCAAGTACAATGAAAAGTCAATTGCCATTATGGCGACAGTTCCAGTAGCTTAAAGTCCTTGTTACAGCGAGTGGTTGGCGAACGGAGAGAGGACTCAGCTGAAGCCCAGCTGGTTGATAACGGCACCGATTGGCTCAATGCCAAGAAAGGAAGGTGGACTTGGTCTCATACAATCATAATCATGATTCCCGACGACAAGTCTGGGTTCTGATTGCAGCAAATGTGCAGGCACCTGTCTTTGACTTGCAGGCACCGATTACGTCAGAAATTCGCAGCACGTGGTTCTCAGGGTTAGGGCATGGAAAAATATCAATTTTCAGACATGGACGCAGTATGCGCCTTGGCATGTCTCAGTTCATGGCACGGGTGGGTTAAGTGTAGACTGAGACGACTGTGCACACTGAATATCACGTGTTTGTCGGTCGTTGTCGGGAATTGGCGCGAACGCGGCGTTACGATATATTACTTTTCAGTATTTACATACTCGTCTATCTTGTGGAGATTTCCGGGTATCATCATGATCATGTTTCAAGCACTTTGCGCTAGTACTACTGTCTCAAAGGTATGTGTCACAAATTTTTAAGTTGCCAACTTTCTGGAAGTTTAACAAGTAGCCAAGGGTCGGCAATGATACCAGGACCCTCTCTGCAGGCACCGATAGCTGCCATTGCCCATATGATGCATTTGTCAGAAAATTATTCCCTCAACTCACTTTATTGCTCCAGATTTTGTTAGCACAACATGCGAATTTTCGCTTGCGTTGAACGTTACAACATTGAGGTATTACGACATCGTTCTTGCTGCCTCTTCCCATCTGCTAACTCCCCTGGAGTGGTATTAAAGAGATGATTTGTACATTCGTCCAAGAATGCTCACATCTTGACTCCATCACCTCGTCATGGATCCTGCTACACTCTGGTGGTCTTTTTTCAGTCTTGCTGCCGCACTTGTGATTTTTCAACTGTTCACCGTGCCATCACACTTGCGCCATCTCCCTCGTGTGCCTATTTTCCCTCTTCTGGTTAGTTATTTATCAGGTGAGGTCGAGGATGTGCGCATTAAGCGCCTCATTCTGCCATACGCGAACGAGAGAGATGAAGGACTTGTTCTCGTGTGGGCGCTAGGCCGATGGATGATCCACATTCTTGATCACAAGGTATGCACTTCGTGCTGTCAATAAGCCGCTATTTATCATCGTCTAGCTTGCGGTCGAAATGACGGAGGACCTCTTGTTATACCCAAAAGAGTTGCCACCTGATGGTCTCTTGTTATGGCGCTTCATCGGGGGCTCAAACATCCTCATGGCAAATGGTGACCGGTGGAAGAAACACTCCATGACCATCCGAGACGCGTTCAATCTCTCCATTCCTGTCAACCAGTTCATACATCTGTCCAAGAACCTCTTTGATGTCATTAATCCGCCATCAGAGGAGAATGACACCCATACTGTTGACTTCGCCGACCTCGCGCAGCGTTTTGCCCTCGATGCAGTTGGGTCTTCAGTCCTTGGGCATGACTTTGATGCTATTCGCACCGAATCCTTGTTCGTCAAGGAGTACAATGGCATTATGCACGATATTGCCAACCCTCTTTATCTGATTATGCCTTTCCTTGAGAAGGTTTTTCCTCGTAAGGGAGTCATCAAGCGCATGGACAACTTGGTCGACAAGTTTAGAATGCTGCTCCAAGCAAAACGCAACGACCCCGGAGATGATATGATGACTTTCATGCTAAAAGAGCCTACGATGTCCGAGGAAGAGCTTCGCGATAATATGGTCGTCCTCTTCATAGCTGGCCACGTAAGTCAATTGCGCTGCCTTTTGATAGCAAACATTAATAACGTCTCGTATCATATTTTAGGATACTTCTGCTGGAGGTCTCTCCACTCTGATATACTTCCTTGCGATTCATCCCGAAATTCAAGCCGAGGCACGCGAAGAAACTCTTCACATTCTTGGGCCTACTTCTGATCCCAGTGTTGATACCCTCTCCGCCGCGTCATTACCTTACCTTAACGCCTGCATCCGCGAAGCTCTTCGTATCAACACTCCAATCTCATATATCGTCCCTCGCATCACTGCGGAAGATGTCACACTTGGAAAGTACTACATCCCATCTAACACCTCACTTATATACAACATCTATGCCATCCATCACCGCAATGACATCTGGGGTGATCCCAACACTTTCAGGCCCAACCGTTTTCTCGATAAGACCGAGAAGAGCTCGATTCTCAAGGATGCTTGGGTTGCTTTCGCTTCTGGACCTCGGCAGTGCCCTGCTCGTAACTTTGCGCTCTACGAGCAGCGTGCCCTAGCCGTAATGTTGCTGCGGGAGTACGAGTGGACATTACCGGCAGATTCGATTCATCGAGATGGTTTGAAAAACGCCTTCTCCCCTTTTGCCCTAACACTTCCCCACAACCTTCATATCACTTTCACAAAGCGCAAATAGCAGAGGATAACGCTTCTCACAGTCATCTACTTCATTACTTTCGCCACATATTGCCATGATTGGGATTAGGGGGTGACGCGGACGTTTGATCATGACAACGAGATGCAAACTTAAGTTTATTGCACATTTCGTAGTCATTTTGCGGATACTACTACATAGCTATGCCTTATCGAATCATCACCTGTTAAGTCAACAATATTCAAAGAGTTCAGTGTTCAGTATAAATATCACCGGGACTCAGTGTTCTGGCCAGGTGTGATACAGGCTGGTGCGCGTGTAATAAGTGTCATTAAATAAACGGGATGCTGCGTTCCCCTGTGTGCGGCCCGCGCATCAAACAATAAGCCCACTCCTTCGTGCTTTGGCTTCCTTCCTTTTTCTCGCCCATTCCTGTTCTTGCGGAAGAGGATCAATGGCTCTCCAATCCCCCCACATGCCCGTCTTGAAGATGGCTCTGATATTCGGAACGAGCAGTAGAGCGACGGCCAGCCAGTCGCTGAGCATATGGAATATATAGAACGTTGCCTTTTCCAAAGAAGTGTTACCTGAGCCCGGTGCTAATGATGTAAGGGAGGTCGTGCGGTGATACATGAATAACAATCGGAAGATCGCAGAGGATGCCTGTGCATTGAAGAAAGTTATCATTATGAAAACGAATGAAACAGAAAACACGGATACTTACGTTGCACGCGAGGATGACAAGAAGTAGGGTGACGTGAATGGGCTCTACTTTGGGTAGCTTTCTGGCGCGAATAACTAGTATTGCCACGAAAAGTATGAGGCAGAGAGCAATACTGGAGCTTAGGTATCTGTATAAAAATGTTTAGATAAGATAGAGATGTGTGGGTGAAGATCTAATTCACCTGGTGACCATCACCTCTTTGGCTGTGCTTGCATTATCCATTCCGCCTCGGTAATGCGCATTACCAATTATACCAGGGATGGTAGCAGCGAGGAAGGCCAGATTCAGCACATCGGTAAACCAGCGATAGAAAAAACGCTTCTTGGGGTCGTCATGTATGTCATCCGAAAGATGAAGCGAAGCACTGTGAAACGGGGAAAGAGGATGCATAGAGGACGACATCGAAGGAGCGACAGGTGAATCTTGTGGATCCGTAAAACCTGCCGGACCCTTTGTAGAGTTCACATACATGCAGCGCAGAAGAACCACGACGTCGTGTGCTATAGAAATATATGGCAAAGCAATCGAGACTTGCATATAAGTCGTCAATGCCGGTGATATTCTTTCAGCTGGGTTGCGGGATTGCCAAGCTCGTAGGGAGAAGATGATGACTCTGGGGAGGTGACATGAGGCAACGTGCATGAAGGCAGGAGTGAGCTGCTTTCACCTTTCTATGGTTGTAATGATTGCATTGATGCTCACGACGGCCCGCGAATGCTTGTTATATAGCCGGGAAACGAAGATGGGTATGAGTGAGAAATATAGTAAGGAGAAAAAGATTGATGTCCCAAAGTCAGAAGCCATTGGAACACCACCAACTGGCGACGGGAAAGAATTGTCGCTTGACATCACCCATTGCAGACTCGGGCGACGGGGCGAGCTTTGGAAAAAAGTAGAGGTCACAAAGAGGCCAAAAAGGACGACGACAGAAAGGACAGCCATTCTGAATCTACGCATACAAGAGAAGAATCAGCCCATACAGCCTGAATATACATACTTGAAGCTGCGCAGCATGTGGATGTCGCGAGTCTGAATGGTCTGCTTCAATGAGGCCAAAATGCAGTGATGTTCAAGTTATACACCTGCCAAATTTGGGATCAAGCCATCAGAACTTTAGAAGATAGACACCCAAGCCTAGGTGCGTTCTAGACAAGTGAGTTTAGTTTCTCGTGATTTTTTGGTGAACCCCCACTGGCAACTTGAATTGTATAACAACTGTGGTAATATGACATTCAGAAACCTCATACATGATTCACGCGACTTGAAGCATCTCGATTGCATCGATCATTGTTATAAGACGAACTAACGGGTATTATAAGTACCAAAATTTAAGTACACAATTGAATAAACATAACGGGCGAGTCCATCCGAATGGCAAGTAGCAGGTAGGCTAAGTACACGTAAAATCGAAAATAACATCATCGTCCTTTCGTCTCGGTCGTTCATCCCCGCGCTATTTCTTGAGAACATCCACTGCTCATTAACTAGTTCCTCGGACGCCTGTAACGTCCAAATACTCCACATGCTGCGGTGCAGGAACCTATAAGGAGCGCAACCAGCGCACCAAGTGCAAGCCAGTTTGCATTTCCCCAACTGGCGCCGATGCCATTGCTTCTTAGGCGATTTCTGACGGTGCCGAATAAAGACATGCTGATGATCCATGCAATAAAAGTGCACAATGTCGCGAGTCCAGCGAGCAGACTCATAAAAACGGTGCCCACGCGATGATATCCAGCGCCACACACTCCAAAGAGGACTGCAAGACCGGAAAGACCAGCGGCAATTGGGTAGAGGATAAGAACGAAGGTGAGGTTGTGAAGAATTCCTGTGTTGATATCTCCCGGAAGAGGGAAGTAGTAACCAACTTGAACCTTCGAACCTGTATAACCGAATACACCAAAGGCATATTGGTTGGCATTAAGAAAGGATATGCTGTTCCATGTTGGTGGTGACACAGAAACCTGTCGATGGCAAACATTATCAAAAAAAAGTGATAACGATTAGATTAGACAAAACATACAAAAATGAGGAGAACCATTGCTGAAAAGCAGAAAAAGAGACCCGGGAGCGCGCCTGATGCTGCCATTTTGATCGTCTAATAGCTGAGGGAGGATGAATAGACTTTCAGTGTGTGGAGAAGCGACTTTTATCGGCTTTAAGGACTTTTGAGCTGTGTACTGCGGGTCACAAGATGCCAAGCTCCGCATCCATGACGTTAACAGTTGGTGCAAACAGCAAGGAAGAATGATGTCATCCAAAAAGCAGTGATTTAAAGTGCACGTGATCGTTGAAATTGCACACTTGCACAGCATTAAATTACAGTATGCTGGCCAAGCTAGACTGCGTACGCCAATTTCATTCAAATGTATAGCCTCACGGTCCCTCAAGCCCTTACAAGTTACTTACCTGGCACGTTCAAGTTGTAGGCGGAAACCTGTAAGATTCCCGATTTCTTTACCATTGTTTAATTGCGCTCACTGCATGTCCTTCTGTGTGCCGCAGCTCTGGACTGCGAGCATAGCTTCTGTCAGGGTTATTCGTGCATAGCGATGCACACGAGTACGGATTGCATGCGTACTGCACTGTCAGAGTGAGCGAGTCAGGGTCACAGATTTGACCATGAAACAGGTAATAAGAGTTACCGGACCTTCGTGCCTTGGAGTGGGCAATTCACTCTGCCCAACGCGAGCTAGGGTATTTCGGTATGTCTGGGGATGAGCAATATAAGCACTTTTCAGGGTCATGATCGGCCCCGAGTCTATCCTTCTCACGTATCGGAGGCCAAAGTGATCATGTGCGTAGTTCTGTTGGAATTTATTACAGTACTGGCTTGACTGTGTGCATCACCTTCAGAATGCTCAACATACCAGCCTGAATTCACGTCTTTATCGATGTTAAGTAGCTTGGTCTAAATCATGGTCGGTCGGGTGCAGTGCGCTTTGGAGTTGAGGTACACTGACTGGTCTTGTCAAGTGAGACAATTAAAGGAGGCAGCCTGCTGTTCTTTTCAGTGTCTTTGCACACACCATGCCCTATCCTGCCGTCCCATGTATCCGAGTCAGCATACTGACCGTCATTCCCCGGAATTCTTATCGCGTATTCATGGAGCTAAAGCCATGAGCGTTCGAGAAAATAGCAAATATAATCATGAGCAGGACTCGCGATGCAACCACTGGGCTGGCCTGTAGCAACTGTACCCGACGACTGGTTGGCCGTTGCATATCCCGCCTTTGTGGTACAAATAGGGCGACATCAATGGCTTTGATGTAATTCTAGGTGGGTAATTAAAGCATTCGCTAGAGCATCCGCACTGGTTTCCTGTTTAGACTTTGAATAATTGCTTTGTGGATGTGGATGTGGACGACATGGTGCGTCCACAATATTTCAACCCATATATATATTGAAACGCAGATTCCTCATCGCCATACAGACCACTACCTCTTTCTTTACCACTGTCCACCATATCAATCATGAATCCGTTCAAGAAAATGTTCCAAAAGTGAGTCGACCGTTTTCATGTTCTACCACGGTCAATAGTAACAAATACCCCACAGGTCCGATGATGACAAGACGCTTAAGCACTCTCAATCAATGCCATACCTCCTTTCTTTGGAAGGCAGGACGCGCGATTATCGTCCTGACTCTTCCAGACCCGCATACCGTGGCAAGACCCCCCTCAAAAAGTCCGACATCGTGTACGTCGAGCAAGCTCCAGGGGTACTCGAGACCCATCACGGCAAACCGTCGCAATACACCCACCATCACAGGCCGACTCGTGCAAACTTTGAAGAGCGCCCAGACTTGCTGGCCAAGTTCCCCCATTCCCCTGCACCGACTGAGGGGCTCCCTCGCAGCGGGTTTAGAGCGATCTCTTTGAATTCAAACGGTATCAGGCCTCAAGTGCCTGTTCATAATCCAAGTACAAGTGGTCAACAAGTCCACCCCTCCGTCTCCTGCGGCAATTTGCTGGCCAAGTTTCCCAGCTCCCGTGAACCACCAAGCACAATCGGTCAACAAGTCCACCCCTCCGTCTCCTGCGGCAACTTGCTGGCCAAGTGTCCCAGCTCCCGTGAACCCCCAAGCACAATTGGTCAACAAGTCCACCCCTCCGTCTCCTGCGGCAACTTGCTGGCCAAGTTTCCCAACTCCCCTGAGCCAATTGAGGGGCTCCCACACAATGGTTTCAGAATGATTTCTTTGAACTCAAAGAGTGTCAGGCCCCAAGTGTCTGTTCATAATTTAAGTACAAGTGGCCAGCAAGCCTACTCCTCAAATTCCCGCAGAACACACAGGCATGAATCCGCCGTTGAACAAGCTTCAGCAGATGTACTGCAGATCCTTGACGATCATACTCGCAGTGGCAGACTAGCAGAACGTATTCACACTACGTCGAGCAACAGCCGCTCGTACACCCCTGCTCCCCCTATTCCTACCACCCACGGTCCACGTCCAATGATCTCGCGCTCTGCGCACAGCTCACGCGTAAACCTTCGCCGCGTTCCATCCCATACCGCCATCCTAGTCCCTGCTGCGCCAGACCATGGACATCCTTCCCGGCCTCAGAGGGACTACCGTGAATTTTTGAATGAGCAAGACCCCAACATCCTCCGTAGGATGATCAATGAATTTCCTGTAGCGCCTCTGTGTACCGAACGTACCCCAGCGCAATTGCGCCCAATTCGTTTTGACATGGTCGATTCGCGCGATTTCCAGAAGACATTTAGGGAGAGCTTAGAGACGGCCATTGCCCAAGGTCGTCCCCTTGATGCACGCGCGGGTGGCCCTTACCGCCGCATCATCGATGTGACCGACATATTGGATATCGTTTTAGAGACTGGCAGGAACCGGTCTCGGGTTAGACATCGGTGATTGTGTGAAGTCGATGGTTGTTTGTGCAGAATGAGATTTGGCACTGATCTACTTACTCATATATGTCGTGTATGTCATTATGCATATGATATATGGAAAAAATATGATTTACCACTTGTGGGACAATGGTCTGCTTCACGCACATCGGGTTGTGTACGTACTTCCACTCCGACGGTGGTTTTTGAAGTGCAGTCGATTTGATCACATCCGACAGAAACGTCAAAGCATTAACTTATCATTCGTTGCGGCAAGTTCCTATCACCAGATACGCTTCACCATTGTAAATCGAGTCAACTCTTCAAGGGGGACCCGCTTCTTGTCCCCGCCACTGCCATGTCCATTACCGTCAGGCATGTGCCCCTCACCCATCTCACGTACTCGTACGGTGTCGTCTCTCCAATCATCCACCATCTTCTTGAGCTGTTTGTTGTACTTGCGTTCCTCTTTACCTTCCCCGATAGGATCTCGCCCGAAGTCGTTGATAGTGTCTGCAGCAGCGCGGGCCTCCGTGCCTACTTGGCGACGCGTCGCATATGAGATAAGATTTACACCGAGAAGCACTTTTAAAGCGAGAAAACTAAACAGAAGAGTAAGCTTTCGTGAAACTATAACACTGACAGAGATCCTACCATAACCAAAATGCCACACCCATCACGGCCCACTTGAGTAAATGTACAACTTCTGCGTTTGTCATATCTATGAGAGCATCCCAACCCCATTCATCTTCAAAGCGAAGAGAAAAAACGAGAGTCAATGACTGAAGGCCAACTAGAATAACGACAACTGCAAGCGGAAGGGACGCAAATCCAAGTCGCCGGGCCACCAATGGTGATTGGTCGACATAGCCATGCTGCATTCGGTCAGTGAATGCAACTACGCGTCAAAGCTAAACGCCAGACCTTTCGAGCACCCAGGCGTCCTATAGCACTTCCACTAGCCAAATCACGACAGAGCACATCTGTGTATCGCTCATATACAGATGGCCGAATGTGATTAAACTTAGAGATAAATGCGTGTTTCAGCCAGTCCACGAGGATCTCAGATGCCATCACTGTCACGACGGGCTGATCGAGCTTCGTAAGCGGGTCTGGACGCGGCATCTCAACGACCTACATAGGATATTGTCCATAGGACATTGTTCCCTATGAACCAGCCAAAGCTCATTGGAAGGACAAATCCACCCGTAAAGTCGAACTCAGATCCACTCAGCTCAATTAAATTGCGGAATGCAACAATGAGGAGCATGAGCGAGAGTGTAAATCGTTCCACGATATCTGCGCATGTGATTTGAAAGAGGTTGTCTTTCTCAAATTTCTTGAAGACACTCCCTTTGATCTCGACGAACTGATTCGAGACGAGAAGAGTCAGGAGTGCGTGGTCATATGAATTGACGGCCACATTAAGAGATAGCAGCTGATAAATCATCACTAATGAGTGGCAAACTAAAGCAACGTTAATGACGCGATATAAAGGCCGGTTGACAGAGACCAACCAATGTAAAGAGTGGCCAGCCCAAAAAACACGAATGGGCGAAGCGTGTTGGACGTAACCGGTACTCGACGAGAAAGTACCTCGAGTGTCGAGCGGGAAAATAGGCAGTCAAGAATATCCTGCCCTATCGATGCGCACAAGCGGTCAGCAATCTAAGACGGAGAAAGATTAATCATGTGCACCAATTGAATCGACTTATAAACGGACGCACCTCTAATGCGTTGAATATTACGTATAATTTGATAGTGTCCTGTCCACGTATCGAATGATAGATCTTACTGGCATCCGTGAGAGGAATCAACACCATGATAGAGACCACAAGGAGCATCATTCGAAGAATGTCAGCTTTCTGTGATGGTGGGAGAGGCAATTTGGAGACTTTGAAGAAATTCAGAAAAAATCGGATGGTCGCCAGTGCGAACCTGATGGGTAGTATCGTAAAAGTATAGAGGAACGAGTCTAAACAAAGTATGAAGCCAAAGCCAATGATCTACGCCTCGTGAGCACCGTCGTGACACTCACATGAATCTATACGCACCTTTTCCATTGCCAAAGGAATACTGAGGAAATTGCTCACCCTCTCCCACTTCAACTCCTGGTGCGAGTCAAAGTCAGTTGCGAGAAGCTCTTCCCATAGGTAGTCCCATAAAGAAAATAAGGGCTGGTCTGGCTGCAGCTCTTGACTCCTGGCTATTGGTGGCGGAGAGGGAGGCGGAGACGGCAATATAGGAGTTGGAGGGAGTGATGCATATGTGAATGGATGGACTTCGAGTTCGGTTTCAAGCATCGTCTCGCATTCAAGGTCGTGGTCACCGAGTGGTGCATGTCTCGATTGCTCTTCTTTTACGTCTGAGCTGCGAATAACGGCATCATCAAAGTCGACGGATGAGGACCTTCTGCGGCGACCACGCGAAACTGGTGTGGAAAGCGGTGAAAACTGCGCATTCCACGTCGTACCAATCGATGCAGAAGAGAAGCGTCTTCTAGAGCGTCGTGGAGAGGTAGCCATGTGCCCCAGATGTTATTCTAATTACTTGAGTTTGAATGAAGACTACGACCTGATTTGAAGTTCATCGTGAAGGCCAAAGTCTACTGCAAGTGACGTCCTAATATGGACATTATGTCATCGATTATGGATTGTGATCTTCAAGTTCAAGCTTCAACATCACACAAACATGCAAGATGCAAGACACACCATCTTTTACTAGTGTGCGCGATGCAACCACAGAAATAATCTCTTCCATGGAGAGGAAACCTGGCGTGGACCGTACTGAGCCTCTCGCAGACCAATGCCAGGATAAACCTGGAGCACATGGCAGCGGTACGTCCAGCAGATCAAAATATGTTTGACTATTTTCTGATGCAGGTACCATAGTTCTTGATATCCCATCCGAGCTCATACATCACATACTTAAATACCTGGGGAATGCAGACCTGGTGAACACGGCAATCGTGTGTCCCAGTTTCCGGTTCCTTTCCCAGCGCGTGATTTACAGGAACGTCAAACCTACGGAAAACATGCTGATACCATGTCTCAGATGTTTTGCGTTATACCCGCATCTTGCATCTTTTACTCGTTCTTTGGTCTTGGTCGATGCTACTCGATATTACGATGTACTCTCCAATTACTTCAACCTGCTGCGTAGCGCATTGCTAAACGCTTCTTCGCTTACGGATCTTACAATTCTCCTCGACGGCCCCTATGCAAGATATCTGCATGGATGTTCATTTCGACTTCGTTCTCTCACTACAACACTCGATTGGGACAGGGACTTCATCAAATTAATTACAGAACAGACGGAATTGCGCAATGCCATGTTCGGCGGAAAATTTGTGAATGACATGGTTCTACCTAGCGACACTCTCAGAAAACTTACAAGAGTCTCTGGGTCCCCTTTGGTACTGGCTGCAGTGGTTCCCAGTCGAAACATCAAGGAAGTGGAACTTTGTTTGCTGCAGCAGGCACTTTTCAAAGACGACATCCTCAATACTGCATCGAACATCCTTTCCTATTCTACCGGCCCATTGACCGCACTGCAGATCATCACCCATCTAAGCGACACACCGAGTGCACTCGCAGCCTTGAAAGCGATCGCAAAGAATTTGCCCAGACTGAATTCCTTTGCCTTCTACTCGAGTGATGGAGCAGTCTCGCAGGTGCGCCGTCTTTGACCTATATGTAATGTTTGCTCAAAACACCTACAGGAACTTCTCGAAGACTTTCCTGAATTCCTCTCTGGCTTTGAGTGCCTCAGGTCGTTGACGCTAATGTCGCGAAATAAAGCCGACGCGCTACACAACAAAACCTTCACGACTACCCTCGCGTCAAGGTGGCACGCATCATGTCCCTCTTTGCAAAGCGTCTCACTTGCGGGTTCTATATGGTTGCACAACACTCGGTATGGTTGGGTGACTTTGACGGATCTCGAGCGTCTCCTGCGAGAACGTCAGGGGATGCTTCTGTCCCGTGAGAAGTACTGGACAGAGGCGGACTCAAGAACGATCCCGATGGAAGAGGTGAAGAGTAATCTAGAAGAAAACAAAGAAGATGTAGAGCAGGGAAACCAGATGGAGCAGCAGATGATCGTGCTTCGTGACAGTCTCCTCCAGTTCGGCGGCCCTTCGTAGGCGAGATTTGCATCATGCTACGTATACATTCTGCCAGGGCATACTATGACTGCAGGACAATCAATCATGTCCAACTGAGGCGCTATGCCTTTGATTGTACTGAACTGGATGAAATGCCGACATCTGCAATGTTGTCCCATCCATTTCCTGGTCACTTTCGCGCAGGCTAAAGAGCACGCGGGATGCCAACATGCTGTGGAGCACAAGTTGTGGCCTGTCATGATGCATCAGTCTTTCATTAGACTATCCAAAATGAATTGGCACGCACACATCCATCATCTCGTCATACGATTGCTTCCAAAAATCAGCAAAATTTATCAAATGAGCGGATACACCATACGGCTTACCGGCACCACAGACATAATCAGTATATTGACTATAGAAACAACTAGAAAAAGGGCTTCAGTACGATACATGTCAAATTGAACAAAAAGTCACCGCACAAATTATGGCAGTCATATATCGTACTCCGCCATGGAAGATGGCTCTCACTAGACGACTGTTGGAATCTCTGTAGTCTTGATATCTCTTGAACACCGTTAAGGACATCAGCACTGTGGATTAGATTGAAATTCGCGCTAAGATGAGATGGAGACAAGATATCCTTACACAGTTCGTAGGCTACAAGAAAGCCATATTGAATGGCGCTGCTGCGACCAGCTTCAAAAGTGCAATTGCTTGTTGGGGGAGCTTTAAAATCAAAGTTGTCGTCTACAACAAGGATAGAAAAATAAGGGAGACCCACCTGAAGGATCCGGGGGCGCCGCTAGATTATTGACAACTTGTGTAATACTAACAGCGCACGCTATAGAGATCTACGTTGCGATTTAACAGACGATCAGTCTGAGCGTGTAACCATATCAACGTACTGCTGCCAAGACTAGTAACACTGCCAAGAGCCTTTTGTTCTGTTTCCAGAATGCATATGTGCGAATGATCAAAAGACCTTGAAAAAGAGATGGAATTCAGGCCAGAAAACACTACAGACATGGAGCGCACCTTCAGCAGCTACAATACTGATGATGTGAATTGCTGTGGTTCAAATCAGTGACAAGACGTCAAACGTTCAAGATATTGATCACCATTTGACGCTTGACTGAAGTGCGAGCACTGTAAATCAATGATCATCAGTTAATCATTACAACAGCCATATAAACAATAGACACCAACATCCTCGTTCGCTCGGGTGGCAATAGCAGCTGGTTTCCAGTTTATGTCACGCACTGAAAGATACAGCTAGATGCTCACCGTATGCAGTCATACCAGCAGCTGCAAATGCCATGTAACGTGAAATCACGAAAAGAACACGAGTGACGTTCCAGCGCCTGTTCCATGTCCATCGAACCTTGCAATATTCGTCAAGGGATGCTTGAATTTTATGAAGAAATACTTACCTCAGGTTCGAGCGTTAAAAAATAGTCAAAGATCTGCAGAACATAAAAGGGATATTGTCCGTGATTTGTAGATCAGACCCACCAAAACTCCTAGACCAGCCACTGCGCATATTTAACTTGATGAAATAGTGTAAACCACTGTATATATGCAGTCCACGTACCATTGCAATACTAGAGTAGTTGCAGTCAATAAATCTCATCTGGAAAATAGATCGGGATCCATTCTTACCTTCGCCGTCTGAATTCCCGTATTGACTATGGGCGCGACCATTGCAAACTCGTGTTAGATAAGGTTACAGAACTTGCTCTTATACGCTTACATGATTTGAATTTGGATCATTCGCTGTGCGAGATTAAAAATGATGAACTGCACAGGTGATTCAGTCAAAATCGGGTCCTATCCGTGTCGTAAATCTGATGGTGGCAACAAATCTCTCCACGCAGCGCAGCACTACAGGCACTGAGCTTGCCCATAAGTGTGAAGTTGAAATTTAGCATCTAATCACAGAAGAGCATTAGGGCCTCATTGTGTGCGGGTCGAAATGTTGAAATCTCTCTCAGTGATGACGGTTAGCTCCACTCTTTGGCGGTGACTGGTTACTACTACATGCAAGACGCCCATATGCCGTGCAGAACAAGCTGCGAGCTGATAGGAATTGCTTTGGGCATTGTGCGTTTCAACTTACACATCTGTCATCTCACTTCGTCAGTGGCAATCAATTTCGTGGCACTGCAGAAAACTGGGAGTCAGTCATTTGTCATGAATATAAACATATGGTGAGTATTGCTGCAAAGGCAACCATATTGTTCATCAGAGGGCTAGATGTATATATCTTCACATTCCCATTAGGAGGACTGGAAGAGAGTAGTTGGTCTTTGCGGGCTTAACTAGTGCAAACCACTCACTGCCACGAGATCAGCACATTGCGTTTGCGGCACTTGCAACTCAAAGAAGGGTCTCACCTGTGTGACAGACAGATGATGAGCGCCATCGATGATTCACGTTGTAGGTAATCCAATTGAATGCACGAAAGTGCACGTACAGCCATGCGTCCCAATTCAAAAACGGTAGACAACCCGCGCAAACAGCGGACGTGGCAGCGGGTGGATAACTTATCCGAAGTAGAGCAGACCAATGAGCACCCCGCTGTGATGGTCTGAGGCACACTCTCGACGTCTTCAAGCGCAGGGTTAACCTACGTGCGGCAGACCAGGTCAGATGATAGCAATGGAGTAAAGATGAAGGTACCATCAAGTCAAGCCCGACGAACAACCCAGTCTCATGAATCGCCTCGCAGATTTAGTATTCCCACAGAGGGTGAGCTTGCCCCGCACCTACAGAACTTTGGTTAGTTCTGCTCGTTGGCTTGACATTTGATCTCGCCGCATTGCCTGCGCTACCTATTCATCATTGTGTACTGTAAACATCGTAATGTTACAGCACGATACAAAAAAACGCACCTACAGTTGTAAGCCGTGAATGGTATATTTCAGAGAGCCGAGCTCCTCATTGCATCTCTCGTTCATGAACGCGATAGCAGTTCACCGCGTGAAGGAGTTGACCAATGTACGATGATTATTGGATTGCACGAGCCGATGGAGGGTGGTGCTGAAATCTAGTGGTGCGACGGGCGTTGATTTACTTTGAGACACATATGGATCTGTGGTCCCACCGCGGCGAAAGCAGGAATGGGGTGAGACACGACGATTTTGTTGTAACCCGCGGGGCCGAGAGGAGTTCATAGAGAACATTTGTTTGAATTGGATAAGGAAGCACAGTGAAAATTTGATTATGTTATCGGTACCTTGGGCCGAAAGCACTGCTGAATGCTTGAATGTATATGCGCATCGTCTGGACGACAGAAATCGAGTGCCTGCGTTTCCCGCACGAAAGCTGCGGAACGGTGACGGCGTTCAACACTGCTGGTAAAGAAATTTACGTAGCCTAATGGGCGGGAAAGAGCTGACACCAGGAAAAAATAAGGTGCGTATGGAATTTCGTGGTATAGATATTGCACAACATGTGCTTGTGACTGCGATTGCGACTTTGGAATTTCCAAGTCGAAACTGCAGGTCGCAGGCTTGGAAGAACACTTTGAGATATAATAAGCCTGCCAACACTTTTTCAGAAGATTGAGGATGGATGCACATACATTGAGATCGCTATCTTGAAGCGATGGTCATACCACACTCGCTGCACTGTGTTGAGTAGTACGCACAGGCACATTTGTGCTGGCCATGGTCCCTCTGAAGGATCAGCTCGCCGCATTGCTCTCAGGGCACGGAATCTCCTCTACTAAAAGGCGTTCTCGATGTGAGCTGCCTCTGGGATATCTGCGTGCATCCAGAGACTCGGCTATGATATTCGAAAATGAGTTTGTCGATGAGTTGAGACTATGATGCATGTAAGAATTTCAGGTACATTTGACCTGTCTCACTCGCATGTTGCACGATGGGATTTACTGGTGATATGTCAAGGGAAGAGCCAGCGATGGAATTTGTATGAACTGTTGTATGGCTACGGTTGTGTAGTCGTGACAGAAGGACAAGCGCTCGCGCTCACTCGTCCTTGAACTGCGTCACTACTGTTGGCACACAGAGACTCTCAGGTATAAGCCACATTACGTAATAACCGTTCATCTCAAGTTGTAGCCGCATTTGAGGCTCTTCAATTTTGCTTCAAGAGTGCATACTGTGAAGGATGTATTTCTGCAACAGCCCAGGGTGAGTTTGCCGCTCCTGACGATAATCACATCCCGCATTTTATACGGGATTTCATTAAGTAACCACATGCATATGCTACGGAAGTAGCTGTCTGACTACAGTTATACAGTCATGGACAAGGAAACCCAAGGCAACAATATTCACCTGATGCAATCTAAAATTCGTCGGTCCCATTGGGAACTCGAAACATCCTTCTTTGAGAGCCAGCCCTGGGGCCTGTGGGCCTGAGCACCGACGATATCATAGCGCATCCTTTTAACTTGCTCTGCCGCGTCACCGATATATCATATCACGTTGCTTCTAGCAGGACGCGGGGCCACGACCTTTGGATGCACAACATGTTTGTTCTTCCTGACGTCAGCGGTCATGTCCAGCGCTTCACGTAGCGCAAATGCTTTGCAAAGTGGCCAATATGAAGGTGCCCTTCACGTTCGAGGGATCATGGGGAGGTACTAAATGCTCTTTAAGCTTGATAGACGAATTCTATGTCACGCCTGCATTATGATGCGCCATACTATGACTATAGGATAATAATCAATCAAGTGAAGTATGTGTTTGGTTGTGCTGAGCCGGACGAAATGTCGACATCTGTAATGACTCCTCTTCCAATTCATCCTGGTCACTTTCACGTAGACTAAAGAGCACACGGGATGCCAACATACTGTGGAGGACAAGTTGCGGCCTGTCATGATGCATCAATTTTCTTTTGACCATTATAATCGAAATAGCACGCACACGTCCATCATTTCGTCATATGATTCCTTCCCCAAATCAGCAAAAATTGTCTAACGAGCAGCAGATACACCATAGAACTTACCGGCACCACAGACATAATCAATATATTGGCCACAGAAACAACTGGAAGAAGGGCTTCAGCACGGGACATGGTGAATTGAACAAAAGGTCACCGCACAAATTATGGCAGTCATATACCGCACTCCGCCCTGGAAGATGGCTCTCACTAGACGACTGTTGGAATCTCTGTAGTCTTGATATCTCTTGAACACCGTTAAGGACATCAGCACTGTGGATCAGATTGAAAATCACACTATGATGGGACGGAGACGAGATATCCTTACACAGTTCGTAGGCTACAAGAAAGCCGTATTGAATGGCGCTGCTGCGACCCGCTTGAAATGTGCAGGTGCTTTTTTGGGGAGCTTTAAAACCAAAGCTGGCGTCTACAACAAGGAAAAAAATAAGGGAGTCCCACCTGAAGGGTCCGCAGGCGTCTCAAGATTATTGATGACCTGCGTAACACTGACGGCACTCGTTATGGAAATCTACATTGCGATATCAATAGACGATCGGTCTGAGCGTGCAACCAAACCAACGTACTGCTGCCAAGACCAGTAAAACTGCCAGGAACCTTTTGTTCTGTTTCCATAATGCATGTGTACGAATGATCAAAAGACCTTGAAAAAGATATAGATTTTAGGCCAGGAAACGTTATGGACATGGAGCGCACCTTCAGCAGCTACAATACTGATGATGTGAATTGCTGCGGTAAAAATCAGTGACAAGACGCTGATTGTCCAATATATTGATCACCATTTGAAACCGAGCCGTAATGCCGGCACTGTACATCAATTTCCATCAGTTAATGCAACAGCCATTCGAGCAATAGACACTAACATCCTCATTCGCTCGGGCGGCAATAGCAGCTATTTCAAATCATTTTATGTCGCGCACCGAAAGATAAAGTTAGCTGCTCACCATAAGCAGTCATGCCAGCAGCTGCAAATGCCATGTAGCGTGAGGTCACGAAAAGAACACGAGTGATGTTCCAGCGCCTGTTCCATGTCCATCGGACCTTGCAAAATCGTCAAGACATTTTCGAACTCAATTAAAAAATGCCCACCTCAGGTTCGAGCGTTAAGAAATAGTCAAAAATCTGTGGAGCATAAGAGGGGATATTGTGCACGAATCATTGACCCACCAAAACTCCTAGACCGGCCACTGCTCATATTCAAGATGACGATAGTGTAAACCCCTGTATGAAGTCCACGTACCATTGCAATACTAGAGTAGTTGCAGTCAATAAATTCAGTCTACAAAATATATCGGGAATTCTTACCTTCGCCGTCTGAATTCCCGTATTGATTACGGGAGCGACCATTGCAGGCTCGTAATAGATAAGGCTCCAGATCTGCAGAACTTGCTCTTATATACTTCCAATGGTCGGAATTTGCATGATTGCATCCGGTTCGTAACTTTGCCGTGTCGCTTTGCGAGATCAAACTAAACTGCATAGGTGATTCAATCGAAACCAGGAGCAAGTCATGTCCGTGTCATGAATCTGATTGCATCAGATTTCCAATGTAGCAAATGCGGAGTACCCGCACTACCCCATCAGCTGCCTGCTGGCAAAAGGGTGAATTTGAAAACCCAAGAAATACAAAATGTTGGAAGCTCTCTCTCAGGCTTCAGCGGTGCTTGCTCCACTCCTTGATGATCACTATTTTGATGCAAATGGAAGAATGTGTTTGTACATCAAGCGGGACAACTGTGAGTCGATTTGGGCATCAAGATGCCAAGAATCAAGATGCCAAGCATCATACTCTCGGCGCGTTTCAACTCACATGTTCGTCATCTCGTCGTAGACGCCTTGAGTGATAGATGAACATTAATTGTGATGAACATGAATATGATGATCTTGTTTGCTGCAGAAACCACCATGATGTTCGATCTCAGCAGAGAGGTGATATCGTCACATACCAACTATCTCGAACCCGTATCCCATTCCATCTAAAAAGTGCACCTTGACCGAAAGATGTTTGAAGACTGATAGTCTTGGAGTTGGAGATATCAGAATGCATGCCATTAGCCTGCGGATTCCCATATGTATAATAAGATTGAGGAAACTATTAGGCCGCATACCATTGTAATCCTGGTGATTCGCTCAGTGAACAAAAAACCTCGAGTCAGATAAGGAAGCAGGAACACACCTTCACCAGTTATAACCGGTGGTACAGACCTGGAAGTCTGGTAGTGAATGAGCTATAACCCGCTACCCCCTCTGAATGGCTTCCTCGGTGCAACTTGTGCAAGCAGTGTATGATCTAGATGAATATGCCATGAACACACTTCGTATGTGCATTGGTACGTCGGAAGAGACAGAGATGTTGCTTGTTGGAGGATATCAATCACTACGCCTGTGTTTCATGCCATCTTGCCACAGATATTCTTCTGAACAGCACCACACAGTCCATCACGTTCATCATTTGATCGGTGGCCCAACGCGAAGAGGATTTCGGTGACGGTCTCACAGCAATTCTGTGGGAGAGGCAGACGAAAGATTGGGCAATGGACAAAATTGTATACATGCGCGTACTGAGTAGAAAAAAAAAACAGATACGTATGACCTCTTAATCGTAATAACGTTCAATCTGGGTAGCGCGCTTCGCGTGGCTTAGTCATCTGCAATATTGTGGTGGCGCTCTCCAAACGCCTCAGTTCAAATTAATTCGAATTCTGTCAGATTGTCTTTAAATTCACCAGGCGTGGGACCTAGCGTGACTAACCTAGAGGTGCGTATCTCGATAGAATGACTAGAGTATAATCAATCGAATGAAGTGTCAAAGGTAGCTGGTCTAGTGTCCGCCTGACCACCCGGACGTGATGACGAGTTTAATATATAATTCAGAGACATTTTACAGTACCAAATGTCCATCACACACCTCAGTCTCTCTACCCGTGACTGAGGCTCGTGTCTAGCTCCCACCTATCAATGAAGTGTGCATTGGGTCGCGATGAGCTGGACGAAATGTCGACATCTGTAATGACGCCTCATTCAAATCATCCTGGTCACTTTCACGCAGACTAAAGAGCACACGGGATGCCAACATGCTGTGGAGCACAAGTTGTGGCCTGTCATGATGCATCAGTCTTTCATTAGACTATCCAAAACGAATTGGCACGCACACATCCATCATCTCGTCATACGATTGCTTCCAAAAATCAGCAAAATTTATCAAATGAGCGGATACACCATATGGCTTACCGGCACCACAGACATAATCAGTATATTGACTATAGAAACAACTAGAAGAAGGGCTTCAGTACGGTACATGTTGAATTGAACAAAAGGTCACCGCACAAATTATGGCAGTCATATATCGTACTCCGCCATGGAAGATGGCTCTCACTAGACGACTGTTGGAATCTCTGTAGTCTTGATATCTCTTGAACACCGTTAAGGACATCAGCACTGTGGATTAGATTGAAATTCGCGCTAAGATGAGAAGGAGACAAGATATCCTTACACAGTTCGTAGGCTACAAGAAAGCCATATTGAATGGCGCTGCTGCGACCAGCTTCAAAAGTGCAGTTGCTTGTTGGGGGAGCTTTAAAATCAAAGTTGTCGTCTACAACAAGGATTGAAAAATAAGAGAGACCCACCTGAAGGATCCGGAGGCGCCGCCAGATTGCCGATTACTTGTGTAATACTAACAGCGCACGCTATAGAGATCTGCATTGCGATTTAACAGACGATCAGTCTGAGCGTGTAACCAGATCAACGTACTGCTGCCAAGACTAGTAACACTGCCAAGAGCCTTTTGTTCTGTTTCCAGAATGCATATGTGCGAATGATCAAAAGACCTTGAAAAAGAGATGGAATTCAGGCCAGAAAACACTACAGACATAGAGCGCACCTTCAGCAGCTACAATACTGATGATGTGAATTGCTGTGGTTCAAATCAGTGACAAGACGACGATCATTCAGGATATTGATCACCATTTGACGCTTGACTGAAGTGCCGGCACTGTAAATCAATGATCATCAGTTAATCATTACAACGGCCATGTAAACAATAGACACCAACATCCTCGTTCGCTCGGGTGGCGATAGCAGCTATCTTCCGGTTTATGTCACGTACCGAGAGATGAAGCTAGCTGCTCACCGTATGCAGTCATACCAGCAGCTGCAAATGCCATGTAGCGTGAAATCACGAACAGAACACGAATGACGTTCCAGCGCCTGTTCCATGTCCATCGAACCTTGCAATATTCGTCAAGGGATGCTTGAATTTTATGAAGAAATACTCACCTCAGGTTCGAGCGTTAAAAAATAGTCAAAGATCTGCAGAGCATAAGAGGGGATATTGTCCGTGATTTGTAAACCTACCAAAACTCCTAGACCGGCCACTGCTCATTTTCAAGATGAGGATACTGGAAATTCCTGTATGAAGTCTACGTGCCATTGCAATACTAGAGTAGTGCTGTCAATAAACGTCATCTGGAAAGTGTGTTCAAGAAATCTTACCTTTGATGTCTGAATTCCGATATTGACTATGGGAGCGACCATTGCAGGATCGTAATCGATAAGACTCCAGATCTGCAGAACTCGCTCTTATATACTTCCATGGCCGGAATTTGCATGATCGCATCCGGTTCGTAACTTTGCATTCGCCATGCCACTGCGAAATCAAATTCAACTGCACAGGTGATTCAACCAAACCTAGTAGCAAGTTTTATCCGTATCCTGAAACTGCTTACATTGGATTTCCAATGTAGCCAAGGCGGAGTATCGGCACTACCCCATAAGCAGCTACCTGCTGGCAAAAGGGTGGATTTGAAATCCAAAGAGATGCTATTCGTGTCGAAATTACTGGAAGCTCTCCCAGGCCTCAGCGGTATTTTGCTCCACTCCTTGGGGATTACTATCCTGATGCAAATAGAAGAACGCGCCCATACATTATGCGGAACAACTGTGAACTGAATTTGGGCATCAGAATGCCAAGCATCATACTCTCGGCGCGTTTCAACTCACATGTTCATCATCTCGTCATACGACGCCTTCAATGATAGTCAAGGTCGATTAACAGCGGAAAACAGTGTTATGAACATGGACATGATAATCTTATTTGCTGCAGAAACCACTGTGTTGTTCGATCTCAGCAGGGAGGTGATATCGCCACATACCGACTATCTCGAACCTATATCTTATTCCATCCAAAAAGAGCATCTGGACGGACCTATGTTTGAAGCCCGGTAGTTTTGGGGAGATATCAGAAGGCATGCCCTTAGCCTGCGGATTCCTATATATAATAAGATTGAGAACACTAGTAGGCCGCATATTATTGTAATCCTGGTGATCCACTTTGTGAACAAAAATCTCGAATCAGATTGGAAAGCAGGAACACACCTTCGCCGTCTATGACCGGCGGTACAGACATGGATGTCAATGAGCTATGACCCGCTACCCCTTCTGAATGGCTTCCTCGGTGGTCTAGATAACAAGATGTCGGTCAAATACTTGCGGATGTCTGGACTCTGTATCGAATATTTTACAATCACCTTAAAGTGGGTTTATGGTAGTACTATGTAGGTCACAACGCACAAAATTACACTGCGAGAGTACAACACATGACCACCAAAGTATGCCACGATCAACATCAACACACTTCGTATATGCATTGGTAGTTCGGAAGAGATAGAGGTGATGCTTGTTGGAGAATATCAATCACCGCGCCCATGTTTCATGGTATCTTGCCAATCCATCACGCTCATCATTATTTGAACAGTGGCCCAACACGAAGACGATTTCGGTAGTGGCGGTTTCACAGCGATTCTGTGGAGGGCAGACGAAGGATGTACACAGATTGGACAATGGACGAGGTTATATATATATGCGCGCGCGCGTATGATCTACTGAGTAGAAAATAGCAGATAGCAGATAAAAGATGTATTTTCGTGTTAAAGTTTTATAAGCGCGAATACTTACTACGCGTTTCAAGCTTTCGCGTAGCTTAGTCATCATTCAATGTCTTTTCCGCTTCTCCTGCGGAGGTCATTATCCACAAGCACCAGATGCTCCTACAGGACCAAGAATATTCCTGAGGACATCGTCGCGAAGACCATCACGACGCAGGCAAGGAGACGCGGTAGTTCCAAGGATATTCAGAACACCGAGGACATCAAACTCGAAGCTGAACCCCAAAGTTCGCCGGCCCCGAAAGCTGCACGCAAACCCAGGACACGAAAAACCAACAAAACACTCCCGGTCGACAGGTTTAATCTGCCTCCGCGCTCGACATGGCGAAATTATTTTCCCACTAGCGGCATGGCATTGAAAAGTCGTATTTCCATCGCTAATCCCGAGACGGCGGCACTTGTTGCAAATTCATTCGTTCCTTCAGGTTCAAGGGATAAAGTTATTGTAGAAGCGTATCCAGGTGAGGGTACCGATATTTGAACTCCACTCTTTTGGTGCTTACAGAGCCCACAAAGGTCCTGGTGCGCTAACTCGCGCTCTGATGGAGTTGCCGAAAAGTCGAATCCGAAAAATCATTGTGCTTGAGGACGCAGAACCCTACCTCAACTTTCTTCATGTGAGAAACGAGTCTTACAAAGTTGGATCATGCTAATAGCCTTCAATAGCCGCTGCAGGAAGCGGACCCTAGAGTAAAAGTTTTGCCAATGAACGGCTTTTCGTGGGACACGTATCATCAGCTAGAAGTCGAAGGCTTCCTGGACGATGTGGAGAATGTTCCATGGAATAAACCAAATCCATATTTACACTTTATCTCGCACCTTCCCATGGATGTCCTGGGCGAGCAGCTCTTAGCACAACTATTGCGCTTTGCACCAGAACAATCATGGTTGTTCAAACACGGTCGTATTGAAATGAGTTATCTAATGCACGACTGGCTATGGGATGTAGGTGGTTTCATCATACAGATTAGCTATCCCTATCTGACACAAGTGATAGCGTATCTCTGCCTCTATTGAGGATTCCGCCCGGTGCAAGTTGAGCGTCATTGCACAAGCCGTTTCGAAGTTTGATCTCACCATTGACCCACAACTGCTGGTACCATATAATGACCATTTCTACCCTGATGCTATGAACCCTGCATATACCTCAAAGACTGAAAACAGGCGCAGAGGCACACCATTCGTAGCAGGTACGTTCAGACCTTTGAAAAATCAGGTACGGTACTAGCCATCTTTCCTGCACATTTCAATCACTAATGTCATGCGTAGATCATTAAGCCAGGCATGTTGGACAAATGGGATTACTGCCTACGGAAACTTTTTGTGCTGAAGTCGACTCCTCTCAAGGGCGCTGTTGGGTATGTTCAGAGTCCACTTAGAATGTAATAAAATTCATCAACCTTCCTCTAGTCATCTAGCACCCGGATCACACGTTCTAAAGTCCTACCTCTCAGGCGATGATGTTCCTCCCGAACAGAGAGCTGACCTAAATAAGATCATCAGGAAAATGAGTGTAGAGGACTGGGCTGCTGTCGTCGGCGCCTTCGACCGGTGGCCCTTTGCACCTGAGGTAAATTTCAGTATCTTGCCCTCGGCACTGGCTAATACGTTCTTTCACTGCAGGAACTCTTGATCACGGATTCTTTCAGCAGGGACGACCGTGTATAGCTTTTAGTAAGATATTATTCTCCACTGGATGCTTCAGCGTCGAGTTCGTGATGGCGGAAGTGTTTACCTAATTCTTGCTCGGATAGCGCGCTCATGCATGCCAGACCCTTCCTTACTTTTTCCAGGAGTCAGTTTGGCAATCCGACATATTTGCCCTTCGTAAATGTTTATACCACTCGACCTATCGGCACAATAACAGTAAAGGCATCATTAACTGGATGACGGGCGTGAGCTAGATATCCAGACTAAGTCGATCATCCACTTCTCGACAAAAGTCTAACTTTGGTGAATTTGTTGGGATGGAGGGTTTATAAACCAGAGTGGCTAAACTCGGGTTGAGCACTGATATCCATTCTGCATTCGACTCGCGAGTCTCACATCGAGAACCATGAAGTAGGAGGAGCGTGACACCCTCAGCGGTGTCCGCCGACAAAACAAATGTATTGGACAAGCCCAGTGTTCCAAGCTGAAATGCTCGAGTTCACTGGGGCTAAAAGTACAAAAATTTGAGTATGGATCGCAAGTTTAAACTGGATTATGGAGATTTAAGGCCTGAACCTGACATCACTGCGAACTTATTTACAAGTACAAGCTAATGTACATATCACAAAGCAAGAAGATATAAGCCAAGATCGAATTATCCAGATTGAGGCCTGAGGTGCGGGCAACAAACTAGTTCTTCTCCTCTGATAGAGCCCACATATAGTAAACACCTAAACTTCGATACGGCGCCCAAGACGCGGTTAAATCTTCCATTTCTTTCGGAGTAAGGAATGCACCTCTGCGGAGATCCTTGGTGAGAAATTATCCCAAGAAAAATCCAGATGACATACTTGATCTTCTTTCCTTCTAGCCTGGTTTTCAAATTCGCGACGCTCAGACCTTCGGGAAGGGGTTCTGAGTTCATCGCGTCTGCCTCGAGAGTTTTATTAATCGAGGGAGTGAACGGTTCAGGAATCGATGTGATTAAAGCGGGAGTCTGCGATTGCGATTCAGATGGTGTGGGCAACACCTCATTATCTGGTTCTACATCTTTTGTCCGTTGAGAACCAGGTGTTGATTTCAGCGCAGGCGTCGTAGGCGGTGGTCCCATCGCACTAGTACTTGCTCGTTTTGTTTTATCATCGTGAGTTTCGCCACCGCTTAGTTTATGCGGTGAAAGTGTAAACGCGTGCTTAGACGAATGGCGCGAGAGAAACCAGCGCAACATTCCTCGCTGGACACCAAGGTCGCCTACTGGAAGAATGTTTGGACGACGGAGGGAGAAGATTGCGAACATGTCAACTGTGCTAGAATTATAAGATATTCTTGGATAAAAAAGCATATAATACTCACCAGTCCACTTGGTGAAATGAAGCGAGATGTTAACAAAGCACAAAGCTTATGATATAATCTACTTACCCGTCCGATCCCTCGCACTTCTATAAGCATTTCAGCAAGGCTTTCATCATCTGCAGCAAGTAATTTTTCTGTTGAAAGCCTTTCATCTGCAAATCGTGCAGCAAGATCTTTTACTGACAGGCATAAAAATATATTCAGACTCGGTTGTTGGGAATTCCCGGCGAAATCGACGATGACACTGACCATACTCGGCTTTGCGTGTACTGAGCCCAGCAGACTTGAGTGTTACGATATCCGTATTAGCAACTTGATAAGGGGTAGGGAAGAAAGATGTTGGAGATTTTGATGCACTTCATAATGAAACTATTAACACCACGCAATGACTGTTGCAGGCAGGCGCAGCATGCTTTGGCACACCATTAGACTCACGAATAATCCGCTGCTTTTTCGGGTAATGAGGGGTCATACAACCGAGTAAACCTATGGATGATCGACCGGGCTGCCAGCCATGAAATTTGTTGACCACTGCGAAATGGGCACTCAATTTAGTGTCCTCATCTATGCGGGAGATATTTCTCACAGAATTGATTCTACAAGCGCCCTACAGATACATTAGCATTCTACGTCGCTCAGTCAAAAATGCCGAGCTTACCGGAACGGATGGGCCTGTTCAAGGAACTCAAAAGGCTTACATTTGAGCTTTGTAAATATATCCTCAAAGCGGTGGTCAGCGCGAATGAGATGCGCTTTAGCCTCCTCAAATGAGAATGTCAAGACCGCAGGAACCAAGGCTTTCTCCTTGGATTCGTTCTGCGGCAAGGGAGGCGGTGGAGGCGGTATGAATGCATCCGACGTGAGCGGTGCTACAGCACTTTCATCGGAAGACTTCGTTTTCTTAGCGCGAGGTGTCTTCTTGGCTGTTGGGATTTCTTCAGCGGCTTTTCGCTTGCTGGGCTTGCCCACTACAGACGGCGATAACGCTGTTGTTGTGTTGTAACTTCCTCCCACTGGCGTCGATGCAACTGACCGTGTAGCTGACCGAGTTACAGGCATGATAAATCTAAGCGTAGAAAATGCAGGTCTAGAGAATGCAAATCTCATGCACTGCACATGTACAATTGCAAGGTTAGCGACAAAGTTCACACAAGTCCGCTCGGCATACTACTAACCCGCGAAAACGTGACTCAGCGACGCCGATCGCGTCGCGTCGCGGCACGGACCTATTGGTTTCCTTTTCAGGTGAGGTCATTTCAGATGCCGGCAGGCCCGGCACAGCTGGCAGGCCCCGCAGTCCTCTAGGAGTTCCGATAAGTATCGTAGCTGGCCCTCTCATATCCATACCAACATCCAAACCACAACTTTTCACTTAACAATGCAGAGTGCGCACACCAAGCCTAATGAACGTTCAGTCTGATACTTATATCAATTATCAGAGTACATCGTCTCTCTTGAGGCTGGCGCAAACTACGACGCTACCAAGGCAGCTATCGAGAAACAAGGTTGGCTTCTCATACCATCTACAGACTTTTGACACAAACTCTTCACAGGCGGAACTATCGTCGATGACTCTGCGCGGTTTCTTGGGGTTTGTTAATCTGGCTTCAGATTCCTCCAGAGGTTGACACACTTCTTTCGTGCAGATGATCACCGTCGAGATGTCCGACGAAGGCGCTTTGTCACTGAAATCATTTACTGACAATATCATATCAGTCGGTGCGTGCTCTCGCTTTAATCACAGGACGAGACGGTGCTCACTGTTACTCTCAGAACCTGATCAAACAGTTTCGACCCAGGCAACTGCCTAATAACATTAGCATATTCGACATGGTGCAAGACACTACGATGCACGGTTTGATATAGGATATGAATGAGCGGAGACAGACCTGTACAAGTCATTATTTGAAGATGTAGAACAACAACTAGAACGATTGCGGTGGAGACGTTGTGATCTGATAAGCTTCCCTGAACGATCTAAGCGACTTGAAACCCCGATAATAGCGTCCAACCAGAAGTATTACTTGGTGCATGAATTGCGGGGATGGTAAAATAAGCTCTACTATGGGGACGATGAGAAAACGAATGACAAATAGGTACGTAGCTAACGAGTGTGATGTTTAGAAGAATATAGTAAGTCCAGACGACTCAGTCGAAAACAGAAAACTAGGCGGAAGACAGGTATCGAACAGCAAAATGACCAGCTGTGAAGACAGCGGGTGAAGAAAATCGTGACAGGTCGTGACGAGAAAGATAGCGGAAACGACTATAGAGCAATGGAATCGGCATCCCTGGGGACATCCGCAGACGGCTTGTGAACTTGGAGGTCGATGGAAGTTGTACCTTCGTTCGACGCTGGGGAACTGACTTTGAGCTCTGGGAGAACAGGAGGGTCACTTGATATCCCGTGTCGTGCCCCTTCCTCGCCAGTTTCACTGGAGTATGCGGACGAGGCGCGCGGCACATCAACGGAAGGCTTAGGCGTAGCAGCAATTGTAGTAGGCCTCGACGTGGTGGGCGCAAGGTTTGCCCCTGGGCCAACGACAATAGTTGCAGGAGGCGGGTCAGGGAAATCCCATGGACGAGGAACCATCGCCGCTGGCACGATCCTGAAAATACACAATCAATAATCAAATATATGCTACATACCAAAAACCTACCAGGTAGCACAGCAGACAACCCCCTTACCCTTATCGGCTGCCTTGATCATATGCCACTCGGTTTGCACGAACTGAGCGATATAGCGAACGAATGGCAATACCTCGCGGACTCCGGGGCTGACGAGCGACAATGCAGTTAGCAAATTGAGCAAAGCAGTTCCTGGATAGGCGGCTGCACCGAGGTGCTCAATTGTGGGAGGCGGCATGCAGACTTCAAAACCCCACCAGTCTAATAAGAAACAATTAGAACATGAACAATACCTATGAAACGAAAATACGAACATGTCAAAACGGAGAGACGATCTGTAGGCACGACAACACCCTTGTGGTCCGGGGTAATTGCCTTGCCCGTTGCATAACCAAGCGCAAGTAACTGCGGGGTTATTTGCTGGAAGCCATCAATGATGGTTTCTGCACTGGGAACAGCACCTGCCAGCAATCCCGGCGATGATGCTGGCGCACCGAAACCCATGTCCGGGGCGAGAAGGTCGACGAGGTGCACGTTGACCAACGCGTCAGATATTGCAGTCGTTGTTGCAGTAGCAACCGAGCCAAGCTGAACAAAGTGCTGCTCGTGGATTTCCTTGTCGACCGCATCAAGACAAACTGCATGGATTGGTCCAGCATTAGTGGACCCGGTATCTGATGATGATGCAGACATTGCATGCAGGTGGCCAATAATCTTGCTGGCGGACTTTGGCTCGAGAAGCTGCGCTTTGACATGCGCTAGGTCAGATTTAGAGAGTGGTTTTGAGCTCTTTGCTCTGCTATCCACCATTTCATGGTCTCCCACGATGACTGAACGAACCATGGCTGCGGTGTTCCTAGCACGCCTATCAGAAGCCTTGGACTGCAGTGCACGAACGGTGAATGCCTTGCTAGCACGTGATTTCTTCTCTCTTTCATGCGCCTTGGACAGCGCATGAGGCTGTGTGTGAATAAGTTCGGAGTGCTGAGAAGGCTTGGACTCTGGCTGAGTAAGTTTTGACTCGGAACGCAAGAAGGAAAATGAGCGGAAGGAGAAACGAGAGTCCTTCCCAGTCTTGGCGTTGGGATAAGGACTTGTAGCCGGCACCCCCGCAGATTCAGCAGTAGGAGCTCGCCCTGGGCTAGGAGGCACTAAAAGTGACTGTACAGATGACTGTGGCAAAGGCATAGACGTGGGATGCTCAGATGTGAGCGACCGGGTGACTACTTGAGGAGTACCCGTATTCGAGGGTACTCCATATGCATCTGTGTGTGAGGATTTCGAAGCAGATGAATGCAACGAAGGGACCGAGTTGGCTGAATGAACAGAAGCATGGTCAGCAGCAGGAGAAGCGTCTGGCACCGGAGCCGTGGGGGCAGCTGCAAGGTCTGACTTCTCGACCTTGACTGGCTCTCCGGCAGTCGCGACCGAAAGACGAACACCAGCGGACTTGAGGAAGGTCAACATCACAATGGACTCGCGCTGCAAGAGAAGGGGGAAGGGGGAGAAAAAAAACTCAACGAAGAATCGAGCTGAGAGTAAGAGCAAGACCCTAGTCACGTAACTTAAGTAGGTGAACGGAGCATGGCCAAGCTTCTGCGTGAGAATGGGGGGTGAAGCTTGAATTACCTTGCTCGCTCGGAATAGGACTCAATGATTGCACAGGAAGGCACTTTGCCAGTTACCGGCCTCCCTGCGATAGCCTCAGGCGATGGCCCGTGACAAGCTTGAGAGAAGTCTATTGTGAGGGAAGTTCTCAGGAAGAACGCATTCCCACATGAAGAACACAGGGATCGACAGACAAGTAGCGCGTAAATGGAAACTCGGCCTCTCAAAGGGGGGTCAACGTTAACTCCCAATACTCTAAATTTAATCGCACGTGCGCCACTGTACAGGCTTGCATGCGACCCTAGGTAAGTTTTGCCAACAACAAACGCCAAGTTGCACTGCCTTTGAATGAAAACATATGACTTATTGTAAGCAACATAAACAACTTGCATGAGACAAAACCTTTGGCCCGTACAGGTTTCTTTTCCAGTACGAGGCATTGAGACAGCATCGATTTGCCATGGCGGCGATTGTTATAACGAAGAGGATGTTTGATTGGATTATAACAAGATACGAGCGAAGGTCTTCATCATTATCGCCTTCGACGACCTCCACATCCTCCATGATAACGATGTTTTCAGTTCATTCCTTCTACGCCATCACTAGAATGAGATTCGGTTCTAGGTGTGTGTGTCACCCTGGGGGCGCGAGTGATTGAGTTTAGACCAACTCGCGGACATTCTTTCACGTGCTGTAAAATAGACCGGGGCTTTGGCTTCATTTCGTCGACTCAAATGTCTTGAAGAGGTGTGCATTCGAAGACCCACATGTTCGAAAGTAGGGGAAGTACATGACAGTAAACAATGAAACACTTTTCATTGGCTTACAGGGTTGAATCTATTTGCTGAAGTAAGCATTCCACTCGTGGGAACCAAATCTACTGCTGTCGCTGTTCGTTCCGCATCGTCGGAGCTGGCATCGAGCTCAACTTTTCTCCTCTGGCCGTCATGTCTCTCGGCATTTTAAGAGCTCCAGGTAAATAAATGTGTTGTATCGTAACTCAGTATAATTCATGAACCTCTTGTGCAGTTACCAATGCCTATAAGGTAGCAGCACTCAGACCCGCTCTCGGGATTTATGGTATGTTCCACCAGTTAATTCTTCGCGGGCCCTTTCTTTAGCCTTTCCAATACAGCTGCTCGTTTTGTACACACGTCAAAGGCTGCACAAGCACCCGAAACTATACCCACTTCGGCCTCCTCTGCTTCTGAGCCAATCACCACAATAGCGATGCGAGGCTCAAATCAGCTTAGCCTCGAGCAGCCCCAGAACAAGGCTGGTGAGTGTACCTCATGCACTTCCCACTGAGTGGGCTTAATTAGATTATAGAATACGTCCTGTCAACATTAGACAAAGTTGTCAACTGGGCACGCCAGGGTTCGATATGGCCCATGACTTTCGGTCTTGCATGCTGCGCTGTCGAAATGATGCACATGGCTGCTGCTCGCTATGACCAGGATCGTCTCGGTGTCGTTTTCCGTGCCTCTCCGCGTCAATCTGATGTTATGATCGTCGCTGGTACCCTCACAAATAAAATGGCTCCTGCTCTTCGTAAAGTCTATGATCAAATGCCCGAGCCAAGATGGGTTGTGTCCATGGGGTCTTGTGCAAATGGCGGTGGCTACTACCACTACTCATACGCTGTTGTCCGTGGTTGTGATCGTAAGCATTCCTAGTTCTGGTCCAACGGCTTCCCAGTAAACATTTCTCTCCTAGGGATTGTACCCGTGGATATCTATGTCCCTGGGTGCCCACCAACTGCTGAAGCGTTGCTTTACGGCATGTTGCAACTTCAGCGCAAAATGAGAAGAAACAGGAAGAGTGTGCTTTGGTAAGTTGTACACTTATGTGTCGTGATTATGCTAATGGCTGCATTCCAGGTACCGCAAATGAGATGGTCTGCGCGAGGCTGGTTTGGCGACAGCGTACATAAACTAGCATTTCCGTTGACATGTTTCGTACATCACTCACGGCTGGCGTGCATCATTTCCTTTGCTTGTCCACAAACTTGTGAAGGAAATCCGGTAGTATGCAGGTATCATGTTTCAGCTTCAACAAAGTTTAGTTCATGCAAGGAAGTCAGTTCTGGAGCGAGACATCCTGTCTCTTCGTCGCCCACGAAGAATTTGAGCACGTCCTTCAACTTCTGATAGATGGAGGTTATGTTAGTCATACTCCGCAGGGGCGACATCCATCACTGTGATGTTTGCATGGGGTGCACAACTGCGATCAAGCGTTTGCGTTACACAAGTGCGTTACTGTGGATGATCTACTCACTTTATCCCACTTCACCTCATTGGCTGCCTGATGCACCCTGGTTGGGACGCGGCGCCACGGTGTCATGGCTAACACGAAGTGCACCTTACCCCTCAATAAATGCGAAATGGATGACTTCTCGGACCTTCTTTCGCCTGCATAATTAAAAAAAGGGTGCCGCACTACGTTAGCAGCATGCTATGATTGCAAATTGTAAACTATGAGTATATGAGTGTTTAAACGTTTACTTATCGCTCCCGGCCCGTCAGATAACAGATCTTCCGTCCCATTATCAAGCGCTCGTCAGCAGGTTTTTCCCTTTCGATCAATACATCATCGATCGAAGTTCATAGACTCAGATCAGTGATCAGCAAGTGAAGTGCCGGTGGTGGGCGGTATTCATAGTGTAAACCATGTGGGTGTATTCTCAAACCGATTCTTTAATTTGTTAGCTTACCTCCATCATTGTCTGCAGCATGCACCTTTTGCACACTACAAGCAAGAAACTAGAGGAATTTGTCAATCCTCCAGAATATGCGATACTCTCGCATCGGTGGCGCGAGGAAGAAGTCCTGTTTTCAGATATCCATCGGGAACATGCGAAAGGCATGAAAGGCTACGCCAAAATAGAGGGATGCTGTGAACAGGCGCGACGTGACGGGTATCACTACGTCTGGATTGATACCTGCTGTATCGACAAAAACAGCAGCGCAGCGCTTGCAGAAGCAATCAATTCCATGTTCGCGTGGTATGAGGACGCCCAGGTATGCTATGTCTACCTAGACGATGTTGCCGATAACGGGGACCCTGAAACGGAATCCGCATTTGCGAAAAGTGAATGGTTCACCAGGGGTTGGACTCTACAAGAGCTCATCGCGCCCACGAGCTTATTCTTCTTCGACAGCCGTTGGAGGGAGATTGGGAGTAAGAACAGCTTAGCTGGGCTTCTCTCGTCCATTACGAGAGTGCATGCCGACGTATTGACTCGCGTAAAGGCCGGGTCAGACAAGTTGATGGCCACTAGAGCATCCTTCAGCGTCGCAACCAGGATGTCATGGGCTGCTGGGAGGAAGACAACCAGACCAGAAGATAGAGCCTACTCCCTCATGGGAATATTCAAGGTCCACATGCCTGTTATTTACGGAGAGGGGGAGAAAAAGGCTTTCTTCAGATTACAACTGGAGATTATGCGCACTTCGCATGACCAGAGCATTTTTGCATGGAGCAATCCTGTCGCAGGTGGCCAAAAAAGCGGAATTGGGCCCTTTGCCCTATACCCTAATTACTTTGCCAAGTCAGGCGATGTTGAAGACGTGCCCTCCGACCAATGGGTACGTTACAGTCAAATTTTCATTGGCCCAAATATCCCGAGACTTGACTTCGCCGCCACCAACGACGGCTTGGATATAAACCTTCCTTTACGACCTCTCGTGCATGAATCGGATGAGTTCATTGCTCTCCTGAGCTGTCGACGTCGCGTAAGCGACGGAGATTACCACTTCGTTGGTATTCGTTTACGGCGCTCTGTGGCCAATGCCGAACGTTACGAAAGGATAGATGAGCATACCCTCGAGGAAATCGTCGACACTCAGGGATTCAAAGTCAAACAAATTCACATTTCGCACCCGTTACTATCGGGCACATCCCAAGGTTCTTTCCTCAGCACTTCAACGTCGCTCTTCATTCAAAACGTCGGGGTAGAAGAGCACGGCTTCTCCGTGATCAATACGGAGACGGCCCCCTCATGTGATCTGCAGATGCATGATAGTAATTTTGTCCTGCAGATGAGAAGACCATACCTATTGCGAACCCTCACACAAGATTGCAAATGTTCAAATCATCTGCCCCGGAGTGTGGATTCCTCATGGTTAGCATCGTTCACCTACCACAACTTGACGACAAAAGAACAATTCGTCGTCACCGTGGGGGTATCTTGGGTACCAGATGGGGGCCCATGGCTCCGAATCACCTCAGAGAAACCTGCCAGTGATCAAGTCAGTCAGGTCAAGATCGACTGGACTTCTTACTGGCTCAAAGCAGGCAAGAAAGTGACAGCGTCCGTGAAGAACGGTGGCCATGCTTCTGCTGGCAAGAAGCGTTCGATAATGTTTGACCGCTATTCAGTCAACATCACAGTCTATGGTGACTTGTGACCCGGGAAGTGTGGGCGGTCGGCAAGGTATGATTACTCGTGCGAATCCTCAGCATTTGTGACGAGCGGGTGATGGGTTGTGAAGCGGTGAATCTAAGATCACCCTGGTGGGTGGTTTGTAGTATGCAGGTCCTTGAACCTCATGTACTCGCATAGATTCTTAAGGGTTCCTACGTACTTGTAACGGGTAGAAGGTTAGTAGTTGTATAACATTCAATTAGCTCAAACGCGGTGATCACCACATTAGCAGTGGTATTAGGCAGCTCGATATCCGGACGAAAGTTCCAAATATGAGCTTCAGGTGTGATTTTTGATGTGCGACCGTAGCTCGCTGCTCGTAAGGCGAGTTGCAATAAATCATCGCTTTAATGCGAAATTCCAAGATTCGTCGGTTGATATGATATACCAGATGTATTCACCAGTATAAAGGAAAATACTGTGCAAAATTACAAGTTTAGTATGACGGCCTTCATACGAGGACACAGGCTATACAGCGCAGGGGGAGAGATGTTCCTATCCCGCGTGATGAAATCGAGGTAATCGAGAGCAAAGTATTTCAGGAGTTAAACTGCGATGCACACTGTTAGCTTACTGAGAGGCCCACAGTGAGAAAGACACGAACAGCGGTAAGATACGATTCGGCTACCGTGCGCGCGCGCGCATTGAGGCTGAGTTTCATCTCGCTTATTTCCCTGTCTACTTCCTCCATAAATCTAGTCACCGGGGATGAGAGAACATATAGAAGCACTCGGATGCCACGCACTGTATGATGAAATCGACGACCTTGTGTTTCAACATGGTCTCTGAATGGACGTTTGTAATAAGGAATGATATGTCGTATCCCTGTGCAAGTTTGCCAAGGGTTAGAGCACGATGGCCGCTCATATTGGAGCAGTTCACTCACGAGGACGGGCTTCCTGCGCAGCACAACAAAGCTTTCCGCTCTCTGCATCAAGAATCGCGTGAACTTGTGACATAAAATACGCTCTATTTCATCGGCCTGCTTGATCTTAATGCTCATGCGTATCGAGTTGACAGATGGTTCGATCAAGACGCGTTCATTCTCATTGCGTGATATGGTAAGTGGGTTCAGTAGAACCTCCTTGGAGCCTCTGCAACCGATCGCCATGAGTACATGTAATGATGACAAGAAACATACGGTTATACCTAACTTCTACTTCTGGTTTGTTGTGTCGTTCAACGACCTAGGCTATTGTGAGCTCGTGAAAGCGTTAAATGGCATTTGATCATGATTACTTGTGACGAGAAGTTCTCAAGCGTCAGGGCCGCTGTTAAAGTTGATTTGACAGCTGAGAGATACGGCCTGAGCGTGTTCGACTAGAAACCAAGGGTCTTTCAGTAGCCGCATCAGCTAGAGAAGCGGATAATCGACCTACCATTGAGTCTTGAAGCTTGAAGCTTTGAGAAAGAATCTAGAGACTGCGGAGTCTGAATTGACGTGCAAGTACATAATAACCAATTCGGAAAGAGCGCGTCTCTTTCAGGAAACGCGTCCTCGTCAAAAATTTTGAGCTTTGTCTCCGTCTTAAGAACGACCACTACCACTAATGACTGCCGTCGCTGTTTGGCAAGTTTGTTTATGCTATAACTCTTGCTATATCTCATCTTTTGCAGGAGCATTGTGTTGACACCGGGCCAGAAGGAGACAATCGTCCCTCAGGCAGACTTGCAGATCAAGAATGCCGCTCTTGGAGAAAAATTGTCTGATGAGTCTGGCAGAACGACCGTCAAGTTAACTTACATAAATCCTGCAAAAATTGACGACGACGAGGAGGATGAAGAAGAGCAACAGTCTGCAGAAGATGAGATCACCACAGTTCTTTGTTCGCTAACTGCTGGCAAGGTTAGTGGCATGACACGTCTTGCTTTTCATTTCAGTACGCGACTAACGTGCCATTTTTGCATAGATTGAGCAGTCAGCATGTGACCTCGTTCTTGAGAGCGATGAGGAGTATACGTTTGAGCTCATCGGAAAAAAGTAAGCAATGTTAAAGCTATTATTGGCCAATTTAACCAATGTATGTCCCCCATCAAGCACTGTCTACCTGTATGGAAATTACATTGGTAAGCCTCAAGCTCTCTTGCGCCTATTAGACTCTAATAATATATGGCGTAGACCAAAATGCCAACCAACCACCTTACGATTCTGACATGGACTCTGACATGAGTGACGAGGAGGCCTACAAGCTGGATGATGTCAGCTCGGATGTCGAGGTACATCCTGATGAGCTCCAAGGTCTCGAGGATGACGCCGAGTGAGTGCACCACCATCAGCTGTTCTACCCCATGTATCTAACCGTGTTAGGCGCTTCGAAGAATTATCAGATCTTGCTGAGGACGAACCAAAGGCAGAACAACCCAAGCCATCGAAACGTCCTCTTGATGATGCTATGGACACTGACGAGCAACCTGCCGAGAAGGTTTCCAAGAAAAAGAAAGCGAAGAAGCAGAAGGGTGAAGACGGCAAGGCAATCCCTGTTGCCACTGAGGAAAAGGCAGTCGAGCCCAAGGGTGAGAAGGGAGAAGAGAAGAAAGCCGACAAAAAGGACAAGAAAAAGCAAAAGGGTTCTGAGGAGAAGAAGGGTGGTGCTTCCAAAGAGCTCGCTGGTGGTGTCAAGATTCGAGACGTGAAAACCGGTGATGGCAAGGTCGCCAAGAATGGTGCCAGAGTTTCCATGCGTTACATTGGAAAATTGCAAAACGGAAAGGTCTTTGATCAAAACACCAAGGGCAAACCCGTAAGCAGGCATCAATATTTTTGCTTGTCGAACATGTATTCACTGTGGCGCAGTTCACTTTCAAGCTCGGAACAGGTGATGTGATCAAAGGTTAGCGGCTTTGGTTCATGACCTTGTCCTCATCATTAACGTTGTATCAGGCTGGGATATTGGAGTTGCCGGCATGCAAATTGGTGGGGAACGTGAGATTATTGTGCCACCAGCAATGGGATATGGCGCGCGGAAGATGTCTGACATCCCTGCCAACTCCACTCTGATCTTTGGTGAGTGCTTCCTCTATGCGATGAAGGTCCGGTAGCTCATTGGAATATAGAGGTGAAATGTCTGGAGATCAAGTAATTAAACGGGGTCGTATATTCTAGTATACTTGTGGTTGGTATCTGGTGGTATATCTGTTAGCTGCGGTTATGACTTGCACTGCTTTGCGATCCGCTGATCCGAACACGAGCTCATTATTTTGCAGCACAACGGTATTGTCTCCCCAACGCCAATTGGGGAAAATAAGTTGGACTGCATTCGTCACCCTATGCCCATGGCACATACACATGAATTTGTAGATGGAGATAAAGAGCGCAAGTGTGTATCCGCATTAATGCTTCTAGCAGTTTGCCATTCGTCTGGTTCCGTCCCGCTGTATCGGGCACAACCCGACAAGACCTGAGGCGACCCCGAGTCATGAGATGCCGGCATCATATAATGTTACAAATTATGCGATGGACATCTACCGAGATGCGGTCGATACCCTCTCCAAAGTAGCACAGCTACGTTAATCTGCACAAAAAATACGTGAACACCACAGGACTCGCCCGGGTGACGATCTTCAATGATACATGTTCCACGTCCAAAGCCACAAATTGCATGGACAATAGACTGTTGCCGAACATCAGCTTCGGTTACAACTATTCAATTTTGAAGCCCGCAATGCTTCCTGGCCACCCTGGGTGAGAGGACTGGAGTGACGATGCGGTTAGTAGTTCAGACCCACGTACACATTTAAGGGTGTTGACGTGATTGGGAACGCTCATGCCGCATGCGGTTAATACGCTCTGTCGATAAAAGGAAGAGGCAAGCATAAAACTACCTTGCAGTTCCCCAAAGCGCTGTATCTCCTGGAGTGGTACGTATGATCCGTGTCACTCGAGTGCGCAGAGATCTGCAACGTAAGCATGTTGATCATGATCCTATCCCTCGGATTCCTCACAGTAGTAGTGCGCAGCACTGCAAATTTATATCTGCTCGGCAGGTAATGCCCCGCGGACAGTCTACATGAGTGAAAATTTAAGATCAGGCCGCATCGACTCAGGTGACAGGAAACATACGTGGTGGCAGAATGACGGACGAATGTTCCACGCAGACTGTTGTTGAACGGTCTCTGTGAATTGAGGAGGACATGTGGGTGATTACAATACTTACCAAAAATCGCTCCTGACGAATTTTACAACGGACGGAAGCCATGAGGCCTTGTGCGAACTGGGACCTTTTCAAACACAGTATAACAACAGGGTTGGCGATCATAGCAGTTATTGTTGTTACCGATCAGCGCCTCTCTTTCATTACCATCGCCGAGTCATAAAATTGGACATAAAGTCCTGGTGATCCTGCCGTTCAAGTGGTAATCGCCTAGCTGTGGCAGCGGTGACGAAAGGTAGCAATCACTGTACCGTGACCCTCGCGGTGACCATGAGACTCCTGCGCGCAACGCCGATATAGTGATTAAAGAACGCCCAGATATTAATGCTTCCGTGTGGTTGAGCTTCGATCCTGTCCAGGGGCCGCAACATGGGCGGCAAACGAATATTGAGATGAGAAACGGCATATTTGTTGTACAAGAATCGGCTCTGACAGCGGGTAGCTTATCAGTGCCCGCCAGTGGTATAAGACAAGTTAGCTCTAAACTCCGGGGCAAACCTTGTAGTTCTTTGATGGAGCACATGATTGTTGTCTAGATCCTTTTTATAAAAAAAACAAGGCTCGTTGGTTCGATGAGCAGTGGCCAGGGTACGAAGTTCTCGCCTTGTATGACAAGTTTAGAGACATATATTTGGAGATAGATCGAATTACGATCGGGGTCGATGTGGAGTGTGCACAGTATCAGGATACTGCTGGCGGTGGTTTGAATGGTAGAATCCAAGGAGAACCCCAAAACTCATGCACCTGGAAGCCAAGGAATTGGAGTGACAGAGATATTGGAGTGACATAATCGATGGCGGAAAGGACCTATGGAAAAGATCTCAGATAAGAAGGAAAAAAAAAGTCGAGTGTCGGACTATAGGCCATGTCAATTTATTGCTCTGTTTTGTTGGCTAAATTCGAAAAAGTCCTTAAACTAGTCCAAAGAAACTCACACAACCAACTTCACAGAAGGGGAAAAGAGACTGCCAGATCTTGAAACAGCATGTTGGACACGTTCCTATGCAGGCTAACCGGGAAGATGGTTATCGTTTATACGTGCCAGGCGACCTCGCACATAACTGGGCTGGCGATTTGGGATGACGATCGTGGAGAAAGCTATAACATAAAATTGTGAGCTTCCAAGTCTTAGATATGTCACAAGCCTCGAGGTCCTCTAGACTCTCACCGTTTGTGATTTATTTGTTCATCAAATCGTTAACCTGATGGAATCGGCTTCCCCATGCTTCGACAAGTGGTTCCCCTGCGCAATCCAGGCCACAAGAGGCCACAATCCGCGGTCTATAAATCAGCCACAAGTTCGAAACAGAGTTAGCTGTACCCCCTTGCCCAACCATACTGTTTCAACTTCCATGTCTCTCTAGAATCCGCACGTTGGATCCTTCCCTTGAAGATCCAAGATGAGTCCCTTCTTCATTGTTACGAACCGGGACAATCAGTTGGACCTCCCTCTCGCTGCGTCCGCGACTCCGCGCCCTCAACCTCGGCCAAGGCTAGAACTCGGGATATCCACCATGCGTGTATTACTTGCACTTCTTGCGATGTATGTATGTGCTCGTCCATGGTCAGGGGCGCTTCTTTCCCATCTGTACTGCAGGCATATGCCTCGCATACAAAGGATACTGCCCCAGTACATACCATGGGAATGGAAGATGCCCAGGACCATGGTACAGTAGATGGCAGCATCGTCACAGTGATCGTACCTGCCACGTGAATCATTCTGATGGACAACGGACGTTCGCAGAACATTGCGCGTGTATCAGTGGAATTCCGCGTTAGGACGACGAGGAGTCTGCCTACAACTAGTAGTAAGACGAATTACCGATTAGCGAGCGGAAGTTCTGCGTAATTAGAAGGTGCGTAACTCTGCGCATACTTTCGAATGAGCTGATAGCACAACAGGCTCACGTTCATGGATTGTTCTGATAGTGCGATTGGTGCTAGTTGGTGCCATAGTCAAATGAAGCCATGAAATGGATGACGGACTTGGTTGAGAAAGTTCCCATTTAACTTCAATGTGGCCGCTGCCGTCAGCCGCAGCCGCCGGGAAAACTGATGCTCACAACAGAATAGAGTATTCTGAACGTACTACCAACCCAATATCTTTGTTCTGTCCCAAGTCATTTGCGCCTAGAACATAATCTGAAATCTTGGATGGCGACTCAATGGCAGATAATGGGAAGGAGAGGACAAGATTGCCTGGGAACGACCTGAGGTGAGAAGGTTCCGTACGTCGGCTCTACTACTACTAGTAGCAGGCATCCTTTAACCTGAACGACGATCACTCCAGTTTTGACCGACGCCGCATTGTCTACAAGGTGTGCAGACCAAGGGCAGTTCCAGGCAGTTATACCTTTGACTGTGTCACAGCAGTCATCGGGCACAATTCAAAGTTTTTAAAGTTTTTTCCCAAGTTCATACCAACCATACATTTCATGCGTCATGCTCCTGGCGCACATGTTTGGCTGATCTGACTGGCATCTGTCACGACGCACCAACTTTCATGCTCCATGTCATGCATGCCGAGCGCGCATAACGCACTGGAGGGAATTTTCAACGTATGGGTTTCAACTAACGTAAACTCACCCAGATCAGCCGCATACCGTATTATGTGCAGGGACAAGCACTTGCGACTGACAAACACTCAAAAGGCTGTTGTTGATACACAATTAGGCATATCCCCCCTGCCATTATGTGCATATCGGAGTGACAGTCCTGAATCTCAGAGATGTAGCGGTGCGTTGAGCCTTCATTGACCTCGATAAGTAATGGAACCTGCCACACATGGATGACAGGTTTGGACATGCTAGTCGCCGATTGCACACAACAAAAGACCTAGTTGTGATGGTGGTTGACGGTTGACGGTCCCAAAGGCGACGAGATAGTCCATAACCAGGCTCTTCATAGTGTTGAAATTGCAGGTTTCTTGCCAAATTATCTGTTCACCCGCCTCCTGGCAGTCGCTGATAAGGAAGAATGAGCACAGAAGCCCAGCAACTCCGCGGCAGAGATCCCGTACGATTAAATAAGTCCGCTGTCGCGGAGACAGTGAGTTCTGACTTGAAGTCCCTTCAAAAGCTGCCCCAAGCACCAAACTCAAGTCGGTGATACTCGGACAGGGTTTGATGCCCCCATGTCTACTAATTCAAGAATAGCTGCTCCGCCTCCTCGTGTACAAGTTATTCCCGGGGATTCCAACCAGAACTAGTAATCGTTGCGACCAGAGCTAACTTGAACTTCATATTCAGATGGATTGATTTACTACATGCGAAGCTGGGATGATCCCGGATGGATGCGAACGTGTATGTATAGACACATAATTGTGCATCAGAATGTTTGACTCTTCCTCCTTTCGTGCACTCGACCGAGCGCAAGGACACCGTGAGGCGATGAAAAATTCTCTTCGACCATATATCTCACGATTTCTCCATCCGTATGTGCCTCGTACATTGTAACATGTACCCCGTGCTTGATATCCTGGAACAAAAGAACTCCAGAAGAGCCTAAAGAAAGCAAAAAATGTCATGATTCTGAATCCGCTTCCAAGTCTGTGAAACAAACAATTCACCCCACCCTGACTACACGTCTCCTTATTAATATCTGCTTGGGCGTAGGGCGACCCTGCGGGAGTAGTGCCAGATACACGGCTCAAAGGACGTCACTGCTCAATTTGTCTCGTCTGTACATCGGATGTTCCTTGTGTTTGGATGGACGAATCAGTTTGCAGTGTTGGGAAGAACAAACTCGTGGAAGCATCGCGGGCTTCTAGGGTCAGCAGTCCAGGCTACCCACGATCGCATACTACCGCGAGGAGCCATCAAATAGACAATTGCGGAAGGGTCCGTGTAGAAATGCATTTATACGCTTTCTTTGGCAGGTTCGAGACAGCCAAAAACAAATTGGCGATATGGGGGATAAAATTTAGAGATCGATGGCTTAAAAGACATCGGAGGTCAAGTACAAGCTTCGGGGTTTCTGAGTATACTCCGCGAGCACGCAAAACACAAAACAGAAACAAATACCTTCCAGGCCTCGTTGAGTCGAGAATAGATGCTAGACCAGCGCTGCCTTGAAACAAAACATGGGAGGCGTCCACCAACGGAGCAAAGGCCCCATTTCCATCGACTTCCAGCCGATCTACAAGGCCTGGCACAATGTTTGATCTCGTGTTACGCAGGATCAAAATCCAACACCCCATCACCAAGTGCATGAGTCGGAAGACTTCTAGAGGACACGGAGGAAAGCGAATGGGTCAATCACTGAGGAAACCCATTCGGATGAGGAGAACGCAACAAATTTTCCTTGCTGCTTACCCCTACAAGACAAGTGACTCTGCTCTAAATGGTGGCAGTCGAGACCCAGCTTCCCTTCTTATCGGCAAGGACGATCCGCTGGATCGTCGCTTTGTTTAGTGCTATACACTGTTCTCCAGTAGAAGAGCGAACCCCCAAACTGTGGTTGCACGACATCTTTGGAGTCATTCGATTTGTTGGATGACAGAAGACACGAGCATTCCTACCCTCTTTCGTTCGGTATCAGGGAGCAGGGGGGCATTTCCGGGTGCATGCACATGGGTGTGGCCGTAAGTGACTGGCCTGAATTGGATGGAACTTACACCCTATAAAAGCAGGAAGAGCCCTTCGAGTCCTTGGATATCGCAGCCCACACATTGCCAAAGTGATATTCTGTGCCATGGTCAGACTCCCTTCCCTCCCATATGTATTCTTGTGCTTAAGCCTCTTTCTCTATGGCTGCAGCGAGCTTTACATACCATGGGAATGGAAGGGGGTCCGGACCAATGTTCAGGGTATCCACCAGCAGCCCTAGTCCCCATACTATCCTCTACGAAATCAAGTTACGTTGAAGACACTGATCATGATTACGCACAGCATGAATTATGTTCGGGGTGGTTGACTGTATGAATCGATCATGCGGCGCGATGACTGTGATTGATCGGGGGAGCTGCGCTCAGAAGAATGGGGCGCAAAGCCTTGACATACTGCGCAGATAAAGTGGTGCGTCCTTGGTGCGTCCGCGCTACATTGTACCGTTTCGAGTGCGTGGGGTGTTTCGCAGTAAGTTCGGTTTTTGAGTTTGTATCAGTGAAACAGCATCACGTATTGATTGATTAAAGGTACCACACCCGCCGGTCCACTGGAACACGCCACAGGTTCTTCAGATCGTATGTCAGCAAATTGCTTCCCGCCTATGGGGTGCGTAGTAACCCTACGAGTTTTGCAGAAGTTGTTCAAGTTGTCGGTGGTAGAGGAGTATTGGATTTGCATTCTAGATTTACCATGTCTCGCACGCTAGCCTGTCCAAATTGATCGACCAGTGTCGTCTTTGTATCTGAATCCTTGAACGCTCGCCTCAGCACACTGCTACTCCACCCGGGTTTACTGTCGATGGGTACCGAACCAAGGCCTGAACATGATGGTCCTTCAATCGATTGACAAGAAAGTCGAGTCCGACTAGTGAAGCAAGGGCGCTTTGAGTGCACAGGGCTGCGGTTAATGACAAGAGACGGTGGTGCTTTGGTTTGTAAAATCAATGTTAATGATCTCCGTTGTATCACGTCACGGATTTTGTTGGTCATCCTGAATGGGAAACCTACTGTTCGAGCTGGCATTCATCCGCGCTATAGCTATAGCTGGCTTGAAGAGACATCGACGTGGACCGTCGTATAGGCTATTGATTTTTCTCAAAATTTTGTCGTCAAACTTCATTCAGAAAATTAACCACGAGGCGCGGAACCGCAATTCGATCGAGGATCTTGAAGAACCAGATACCCTTACCCTCGCGATTCTATTCAAGAAATCATTCAATTGAATAAAGTCTTAAGTTGCAATGAAGATTGACATTATGGGGTATTAAGTCCTCGAGGACATACAACGAGAAGCCTAGTTTGAAGACTTCATTTGAGGACGGAATGAAACATTACTATCAGACACTGAGCAGCTATGACTGTCGCTGTTGCGTGAGTATGGGCAGCCATGCAGGGTTCGTGCGCCCTGCAGGTTTCTTGGACGCTCAAAGGTTCATGTTGCAGAGTAAGTTGAGTACGCGGCTAAAGTTGTACCAACTGCGCGGACTATCTTGATTCTGCTGCTCGATCGTCCTACGGTAAAAGACTCTCCAAAACGGCGGCTCCAAAAGAGTGACTTTTACAGTTGGAAGCAAACTCCGCGAGGGCGCTCGCGGAGTCGCCACTCCAAAACGCATCGTGTAGCCAGATTGGTAGCCCCAAAACGTCATAAAGCAGATTGATTCAATCAGTATTAAGTACAAAGGCAACACTGTGACAAAAGTATGGGAGATCCAATAAGATGCGGTTTGAGATAGTCCAGCGGCTTATCAGGCCCACCGTCCTGGGACTACAGGGTGCGATGACGAAAGCCCCCCATCAACCGCAATATTTTGTCCATTGACATAACTCGATTCATCTTTGTCAGGGTACAGATCAGATCTGGATCGCTTTTCACGGAGGGAGGTGTTCTTACCCGAAGCCAGAAACAAGGTCATATGAGCAATTTCTGCAAGCCATGATAAACTGAATGCGCATGATCACAGCACGACGTCCATACCTTGGGCGACTCCGAAACGACCCATCGGGTTTAATTGGCCAATCTTGCTCTCCCTGCCTCGTTGGCGAGCAAAATCAAACATGTCCTTGGTCATATTGGTCTCGATCAGGCCCGGGCAGATTGTGTTTACGCGTATGTCAGTCTTCTGAAGTTGATATACGCTCGTCTTCGCGATCGAGTTCACACTGTGATCCGAAATGAGTTTCTCTGCTGAGAACAATGATCGAAACATTACGCCGCTTTGCTTGCGCTATCTGATTGTAGGGTCAGCCATAGCCGGTCGAGGATGGAGAGGAGCGGAACTCACAGTCTATTGTCCCTGCCCCGGACCGCAGCCCTGCCACTGTGATGTTTTGTTAGAAACATTGCAGTAGTGCGAAGAGGATGAACAAACGTACCAGATGCAGTTAAAATAATACTTCCTCCACTCACATTTTTTCCTCTCGACGAATTAGTCTTCATCATCGCGTCGGAACCGTACTTGACGGCAAGGAAGCACCTGTTATTATCATTTCTGATCAAACAAAGCATTATGGCAAACGATACGGCAAACTTACGACAATGCATTGACACGCATGCTTTCCATGAAACCTTCTGCGGTCAATTGGGGAAGTGCTTTGTTACTTGCAAAACCAGCCTTTTAAGCGTGTTTAAGCGCAAGATGAGGTTGTTGGATCTGACACATACGTTGGCAAAGAATACATCCAATCTACCTTCATCTTGTAATGCTTGTTCACAGACAGCTGCTATGGCACTCTCATTTGCTGCGTCGGCTTGAATTGTAGTTACCTGTGATATTTAGTCATCTCAGGCTGAAGCATAGGAATGTCTGCACTCCACTTTCACGTCCGGATATGAGGTCTCAATCGTTGACTTGAGTTCAGGTAGGTTCTCTGGCGAGAAATCGAGCAAGTATAGATGAGTCGCTCCTGCGGACATCGAAATAGAAATTGTAACGGGCGCTTCCAGCGGGTGACGGTCCACGAACCTTCGTGTGCGAACAAGAGCGCAGAAGCACGGCTGGTGCAAATCACAGGTCAATTCCATTGCACGAATAAACGACTGAACATTTACCCTATGCCATGCAATGATCCAACCCCAGTAATCACACAAGTTTTACCTTTGAGTCGCTGCCCGCGCGGAGAGTTCGAGAGGTGCGATTGAATTTGGCTAATGCGGGCGAGAGTGCGCTGATGATGTTCTTCTGCGCTGGGCTGCTTCCCTTGAGCAGCTTTCGGATGAGAAGGCATGTTGAGTTGGGTGAGACTTGCTAGAATTCGCTCTTCATATATCTTCGGCGCGCGTTTCAGCGTCTTATTGTAACCGAACACCAGTGTTAATATAAATCATGGGAAACTGCAAGGAGGCGCAAGACAAAATACACAGAGAAATCGGTATATAGACAAGTAATCGGACGCACGACGCATCTAAGTAAAAAGGCCAAGATATACAGCTCTGCAAATATCCACCAATACCACTACCATCAGTCAAACTATTTTACTCTGGTCCAATGAATATGATACAACAAGTGATGCAGTCAAGGGAAACAATATGAGTGTCTAAAGCGGCTAGTCGCGATACGCATTATTGGAATAGGTGGGGCAGTAGGACCAGACACCCTCTTGAGGCGGGAGGTAGCCAGGGTTGCGGTAGACTTCTCTACGTAGTTGAGTGTAATCTGCAGCATTTTGTCCCGTCATCTCCTGATGAAAAGGCTGATGATCACCCTCCGGTCCATAAGCGTGATGTATTGGAGATGAGCCGAAGGAATTAGCTGAAGAAGAACTTCCTCCAGACAATGGAGAATCTTGATGATCCACTGTATCCGGAGTCCTGAAGTTGTAGTATGTGGCAGGATAACTAGGGAACTGCGCAGAGTCGTCGCCGCCACTCGAGGTACGAGGACGTTTAGGAGCGGCGGGGTGAGGATACGCGGAGGTATCAGGGGGCGGTTGGTCGTCAACATCATCAGACACCCAACCGGGGTATGGGTATTCGTTGGTAGATGATACAGGTGTAGTCTGCGACACTGGTGTCTGTGGAGGCTCCTGTCGCCCTGACGGTATCGTTCCCTGAGAAGGATGGAAAGTCAAAAAGGGGGTTTCCGGGATTACTTGCCTCCTGCGCTTGCGCGGAGGTGGAGATGGCTTCTTCTCCCGATCTGAAAAAGACAGGGGTTTCTGTGTAAACAAAGGCTTCAGCTCCGCCTTCTGATTTTACACTAGTCAGCCACTAATAAAGAAAACGATGAACGACGATGAGACGTACTGATTCTGGACGAACCGCGGTCGGCTGAAGAGCTTGACTTCCTGGAGGAGTGGGCGATGGTGATGAATCCGAAGACGACGAAGCCTTTTGAGTGCGCTGCATGTTCTGTCGTATAGCAAAGATGCTCTGTGAACAATAAGCTCAGCTGTGAAACCTGCAGCCGGCTGAAGGTTTTGGTTTTCTGAGGAGAAAAAATGCATTTTCAGCTGAGGATATATATCAGTTCGTCTAGTGGAGCATCATGAACAGTATTAAGACTTAGCCACGTTTACTGATAAAAACGCGACTGCCTTGTGCAGCCTGCGTAGCGCAAAAACAATGAGCGCAAGTTTGAGGGAAATGAGTTATGCGGTTCATTGAACGAATTTCAACGCAAAGATAGGTTTGGTACTCCGCCATCCGAGCTCGTTTGCTAACTTCCAAATCTGCTCGACTTTACTGGATTCGCGTATTCCCTTCCATTGCTCCTTCCATCATGTCCTCCTCGATAGAATTGATCAATCCAAAGGCAGAGAGCGTCAGACGCGCTGCTGCCTTGCAGGTAAGTCGCATGTCCTGGCTTTTTGCTGTTCCAATTTCATGTATCGTTTTACTAGGTCAACACCACCGGCGCGATGGGTCTTGCTAACGTAGTGAAGGGTAATCTCGGTAAGCCTTAGTATCACTTCTTGGGCGACCGTTTTGTTCCGATCGGACTCCACTTCAGGTCCAAGAGGTACTCTAAAAATGCTTGTGGACGGGTCTGGTCAGATCAAAATGACCAAGGATGGTAAAGTGTTGCTATCCGAGATGCAAATACAAAACCCAACAGCCGCTATGATCGCTCGAACTGCGGTAGCTCAAGATGATCAAGTTGGCGACGGAACTACCTCAGTAGTTCTACTGGTTGGAGAGTTACTTAAGCAAGCCGATCGTTACATATCTGAAGGCGTACACCCAACCGTCATAGGAGAAGGATTCGATCTCGCGAAGAAAGAGGCTTTAGTGGTTGGTTTCCGCATTTTCATGTATTCACGCTCCTGATGGACGCGTCTAGTTCCTTGACACGTTCAAACTGCCATCCAAATTGGATAGGCCAACTCTGATCAACGTCGCACACACTTCGCTTGCAACTAAGCTGCACGCCTCGTTAGCGAAGCAACTCGCTGCAGATGTGGTAGATGCTGTGCTCACCATCAGGCCGCCAGCACCCCTCAAAGGCACGCCTTTCATGTAAACAAAAGGGTCTTCTTGCTAAAAAGTTCCTACAGAAGCAAAAGATCAGTATCGCGACCCAATAGATCTGCACATGGTGGAAATTATGAAGATGCAACACCGCACGGCGTCAGAAACTCAGCTCGTGCGTGGCCTGGTCATGGATCACGGTGCCAGACATCCGGACATGCCCAAACGCGTCGAGAATGCATTCATTCTGACGTTGAACGTCAGCTTAGAGTACGAAAAGACGTACGTTCTTCAGCACCGCATTCCCAACTCTAAACTCACAAAAGCTTAGAGAGGTTAATTCTGGCTTCTTCTATTCGTCTGCCGAACAACGTGAAAAGCTCATCGAGTCCGAGCGGCGTTTCGTAGACGCCAAAGTGAAGAAGATCGTAGAACTCAAAAATCTCGTGTGCGATCAAGCTGTTGGCGGCAGCGAAAAGCCGAAAAACTTTGTCGTTATCAATCAAAAAGGCATTGATCCACTTAGTCTCGATATCCTTGCAAAGAATGGCATTTTCGCTTTACGTCGTGCTAAGCGACGCAACATGGAACGGTAATGTCTTCAACGTTACGTAAAGATATTACTCTGATTGCAGTCGTATCTTAGCCTGCAGCTCATTTGCGGAGGTGTTGCGCAAAATTCCGTAGACGATTTAACCCCAGACATTCTCGGCTGGGCGGGTCTAGTTTATGAGCACACTCTAGGCGAAGAGAAGTACACATTCGTGGAAGACGTTAAGCAACCCAAGAGCGTCACGCTCCTTATCAAGGGTCCAAATGTGCACACGATTCAACAAATCCAGGATGCTTTACGGGACGGTCTTCGCTCCGTCAAAAATGCACTTGAGGATGAGGTTCTCATTCCCGGTGCGGGAGCCTTTGAAGTTGCGTGCGCAGGTCATTTGAGTGGTCCTGTAAAGAAAGCTGCCAAGGGCCGCGTCAAAATGGGTGTGCAAGCATATGCGGACGCACTATTGATCATTCCGAAGACTCTTGCGCAAAACGGAGGCTTCGACGTCCAGGATGTGGTGGTGGCACTGCAGGTTCGCGATATCATTCCGTTTGTATTTAATTTACTTATGTTGATCGAAATAGGACGAACAAGCGGAGGGAAACACGGTTGGTATCGATTTACAATCAGGGGAGCCGTTTGATCCGACTGTGGAAGGCATCTGGGACAACTACAGGGTAAAGAGGCAGATGATACACTCATGGTAGGTGGATATACTTTTCCATCAGAAGAATGGTTTGCTGAGACCCAAATCTCAGTTCTGTGATCGCAGTGAACCTCCTTTCCACAGACGAAATCTTACGGGCTGGCCGGAGTTCATTGAAGCCCGATGGGCAGTCGTGATCGTGAAGAGGTGCAAGAATTTTGTGAATTGTGGGTACAACGTGCCTCACTGTACCGTTAGAATATGCATTCGATACGTGGTGGTAGAGAATGGCGTATGTATGGGATGTATGGGGCGTATGGACGAGAATTACAAAATGCTACCGTACAAGTAACGAGCTAACCGATTTCGAAGGTGGTTGGGACCACATAATTTAGTTTAATATTAAGTTAAACCATGTCCATACAACTCAGACTCCGCCCTGGCAATTAGTGAAGCTGTTGAGCGAGAGCAGTCAGACTCCCAACCTGCATCAATGAAACGGGTGGGAGAGGATGGTTCGTCGTCGGCATGAAATGAAGCGGATTTGCGCAAATAATGAGACATGGGTGTTCCACGAGCGTTCTTCCAGGGTACTGGGGCAGGAAGTTTAGCCGTATATGTGACACGGAGATGAGAGAATTGCTCCTCATTTACAACGCCGGTATGAGCCTCCTTGCTTTCAGAAAGAAGCCCTTCGACAACTCGATCGTCGTCAGAATTGGCCGAGTCAAGTGTACCGTCATCCGGAAAAGAAGTGCGGCGGTGCACATCTGAGATCGCAAACTGCTCGCCCAGCTGTAAATTATTCATGTGCAATTCTAAGTATAAGAAGTAGATGTACGTACGTCGTCAAATGATGATGCGGAGGACCCAGCACGAGGAATTGCACCACCTTCTATATACATATTCTCCGACAAGGACGAAACGCGAACGCTTGATCGTGAACCAGTAGTGGGGGTCGCATGCAGTCCATCTGCGCTAGGAACTTTCGTGGAACCATCTTCTCCACAAAAGGAAGCCTTTGGGTTCAGCCGCTCGCTGCGGCGGGTTCCTGGACCAGAGTCAAGGGGCGACTTGGACATTGAGGACCAACGACGTCTGGCAAAATTGACTGGGGATGGTCGGAAGGTTAGAACGCTATTGTGTATAGGCCCTCGCCAACTAGCTCGCTGGGCTAATTTTTCCGCGACTGTATGTTCAAGCTGGGACGGACCAGCTATGGGTAATGGCGTCTGATCATCAGGCGTGACGGGACCAATACTGTCACTTTCCAGCGTTGGAAGAGAAGGACCACTATCTTCTTCATCCTGCGACATATCATCAGGGCACGGTACCCACTTCCGGCGAGCGTAATTTGTCGGGTTGGGGTGATACAGAAGACTACTACCCACCCCTTTGAACCTATAAGCCGAGGGCCCGGAGGGTACAGAGGGGCTATATTCCAATGCTTCATCATTCCTTTCGAATGGACTGGGGAACTGTCGGGGCTTCTTCGTTAGTGGTGCTAAGCCTTCAGGTGGGAATGATGCTGGTCGTTTGCCGGTAGGAAGGATCTCTGGATCATTCGCTTGATCCCAGTCCTGTGAGTCTGCTTCTTCATCGTCCGTCTCATCTTCTTCATGCCTGCCAGCGAGCCACTGCGTGACCTTAATATTTCTGTGGAAAAGCCTCTCTGTGCGTGTCAGGTTCTGAAAATGACCAAACTTCTTTCGGACAAATCTTCCGTTCGTCGTGGCTTTCTTGCCAAAACGGCCGTTCGAGTCTCGAGGTTGCGATTGCACCGCCAAAGCCTTTGGTCTGGTATGACTGCGTGATGAAGACGGAGAATGATCGCTGTTTTTAACGCTTGTGGACGGGGAAGCACAAGGCTTGATATCGGGTGTAGGCGGAGTCAATGAAGGCTTAGGAGGTGAGGGAGGCTGAGACCGAGAAGGCGCCTCAGGAACAGGATATTTACGGGGACGACCTCTTTTCCGTTTCGGTAGCTCTTCTTCAGGAAGAGGATACTTGCGCGGTCGCCCCCTTTTTCTCTTCGGTAGCCCAAAAAGCTCTTTTGCTTTGACTGACATCTCTACGCTGGGTCTGTTGTCTGGTTTGCGCCTCTTCAGAGGACGCTCATCGACTGGGGGCACATGCTTGCGTTCTACAGCAGGGGCAGACTTCTGAGGGGGGCGCCGCGAGGAGCTGGCTTCGACGTCATCGCGAGGTGGAGCAACAACAGCTTGACTTGGAAGGCGAGCTGGCCATGGCTGACCATATATAGCGACGTGGCGCATACACCTAGTACAAAATAAGTCATCAGCACAAACAAATCATCGGATATCAGCGGAATCACCTTGGACACTCTTGTCTTGATTTGGACTTCTTGCCCTTCCGCGGGGAGTCTAAATTCAGGCCCCACACCACTTTGGAATCCACAGAAATCACAGGCAAAACATTCGAGCATGTCACGCACATCGGCAGCGGACGGCCATCTGAACCACGAGGTATCTCGCGCTTCGGGGGTCCAGCCAGATCTAACTTTTCCCCGACTATAGAAGGACGCGCTCGGAGAACTCTTGCTTCAGACTCTTCCTTTACTTGAGTCTTGTCCGCCTCCTTTCCTTTGCTCCTGCTAGGCGTGACAGAAACACTATCCCGAAGATTTTGATCCCTAAGACGGGACGAGAGGTTGTGTAAAGTATCATGGAGGGCGGGAGTAGAATGTTTGCTGGACGATTGTGTCATCTTCTGTCGACGAGCGACGGACTTTGCCGGCGCTTTCCCCTTGTTAGAAGACGCTGATCCTTCGGCGCTCAACGATGTCATACGTGATGGCTGAACATCCGGATCAGGCGTGGCGACTATTGCCTCTATAACCGCAAAATGACGGGAGGATGAAGAAACAGCTACCGAGTGGGAAGCTTCCCCACCTAGCTCCATATCCACTTCATCATCCCCAGATGCATCAGGAACATTTGCAAGTGGTTTGTCACCCTCCTTATCTTCGTCATCGCTCTCCTCAGAATCAGAATCTTCCTCCTGAATGATGGCGTAAACGCCACGCCGCGTCCTGCGCTCGTTAACATCAGCAACTGTTGCGGCATGCACCTCGACGTCGTCATCCGATGCTTCGGCATCTTGTTCACCGCCCGAATCCACATCGCCATCGGAGTGATCTGGAGCGTAGCCTCCTCTGCCGTTCTTCTCGCAAGTTTCACAAAGGCAGTGTCGGTTCTTGCCCCCAACTGTGGCGTATGTGAGTCATGGAGACAGACCAACTAACGGATACGCACAATAACCATCACCGTAGTGCGCAGTAATCTCTTCGCCAGTGGAGATAGCCCGGAGAGTACGAAATGTGATGTACTTGCCTTCGCGAAAGAGCTCACAGTTGTTGTCACAATCGTGCTGCACAAGTCAATACCAGTGTGAATATCAACGGAAGCAAAAGGCATAAAACTTACGTTCACAAATCGGGCTGGCCCCAAAAATAGATGGTTCTTCTTCATTTGACGTGAATGGATGACACTAAAGTCCCTCCTGATGTCGATATTTCTCAGGTCAGTGCGCTTGAGTTCCTTGTCTTCCTCCTTCGAAAGATGTGCCATTGATCCCTTCAGCTCAATAATTACCACTCCAGGGGCTAAGGGGCGCGTAGCAAGGATGCACAACTCTGACTTTCCTGTCCTGTAAGAGTATCTAGACGTGTGAGCAATTTCTATGCACCCTGCAGGGTTGTAAAGCTCAAAGTATCGCGAGGCGTGTCTGTGGTAAAATGGAGTTTCAGGAGCAGGACATTGATACGAAACCTGATTGCACACACGTGGCGAAAGCATTAATCTGCTTCTGCGTGTAGGGCTTGAGGTAGTATCGAACAGAAGGCAGACTAAATAATGATCGTCCCTGAATGTCTGGCAAACATATACAATACAGAGAAATTAGACGAACGCAAGGAGGTCGTCCACGGCTTGTCGGACAGCATTCTGAGCACCGAGCTTACTTGCAACCAACTATGACACGATGATGTATGGCACCATACGCGCGTCCAGGGAATAATTAGTTGCGTGCAGACGAAGCGAGCTAAGGGTATACTCACGCGTCTAACGATTTGCATGAGATCCTCGGCATTGGTCTTTGGGAGTCTTCGAGATGGATCCATCTTATGAACGAGCAAGGGGACTGCGCCTGTTCCAAGTTTCTCGACTAGTAGATGGCTAAGGAAGTCATCGTCCTTGGAAAGGTCACTCATGTTCATGATTTTGGTAGGACGCCATATGAGAACTGTCCCTCTGACTCGTGTGGAGGAGCCATTGGCGGTCGCTGTCGCGGACGCTGGCGCCATTGAACGGTAACCGAAAATTTACGCGTTCGGGACTCGAAAAGAAGAAAAAAAAGCACAGACTGGACGAGGACAGCAATGACGCGAACGGAAGGGAAAAGGAACAAGGCGAAAGCACTGCTGGCGCGATGATTACGGCACTAACCTCACATGGATTATGTCAGCTTAAACCACACTGGCTCGCGAACAATAGTATGTTTAGGTCATAACGTGGTTATCTTTCCAGAAGCATGTATATGGAGAGGACATGGATTGCGATTGGACAGAGCATACGGTAAGATGGCATGGTCGTCATACACTATAGCACTAAAGATTTCCCAGAATTTTACCATGTCCTCATGATCTTATGTATGCTCAGAGACAAATCAAGGGGTAAATCGCTAGGGTCATGAAGAAGATAACATTTATGCGTTGTGCGCGTGCTTCTGTTTGCCTGACCGGAGCTTCCTGACGTAGAACTGTTTGTGAAGGTGAGTATGCTATACAAATTATTTCGAGCCGCAAAACAAACCTCAAGCTCCTTGCCCTCCAGAATGTATCCGTCACCACGACCAGACTGTCCAGGTCTGCTTGAAATGCAAGCATAGAGACGGCCAGCAGCAAACTGAGACTCGAGAAGGGGGTCAATTTTAGCATCTGAGACGGGTAATGAGTTACAACGCCAACGACAAAACGGCATCCTTACTCTGCTTCCTCTCAGCAATGATACGTTGAAGATGGTTAGATTTTTTTTCCTCCTCCGTGGTGGCAGCTGTCTTTGCAGCAGCACCCTTCTTGCTGATGGGTTGGGCGTACTATTATTTACATTAATTGGTAGGGCAAAAAGGATGGACTTCGGGTAGGTACGCACGTGGGACTCATACCACTGCCTGAAAGGGGTAGCGTCGATCTGGATAATAGCGCCCTTCACCAAGGTATTGGTGCGGACGAGCTCATTGTTTGATGCATTGTAAACCTAAATTGGGCATCAGTCATGCATGCAGTGTATTATATGAAACTGTACGCAGTATTAAGGGTACTTACAACACTGATAAGCCTGGTCTTTCTTGTGACATGCTCAGATGCCCATGCAAAGTTACCAGTGTCGAGGCGGAGGGCACGGTACTTGGTGTTACCACCGCGGACGCGCACAGTGTGCACACGCTTTGCACCAAGCTTAGTGCTGGCAGGCTGACGACCGAGCTCGAATTTTCTCTTCTTGCGATAGTAGGCGCGCTGGGCACCGGTTGCCGAACGTTTGTGCCGGGACGAACGAGAAATACCTGCATGAATAGTAGTTCGATATCATCAGAATGGAACAAAAACATTTATGTGTTAGTATATCCAAAGAACAGCACTCACCCATGTCGGATAGCCTTGAGGATGGGAGTCGTGTAGTCGAGTCGAGGTTTTGATGATACTACTGAAAATCAAGGTTTGAGATATTCGCACTCAGATCGGCAAACGCCGAACTTTGATTTGGCTTTGCTTGCTTGCACGCGTTGCACTCTCACAACACCAGTAATAGACTCCTTTGCTGGTCCACCATGCACATGATGTGCGATTATGATGTGGCATGTTCGGACACGAACTTCACGTGGCATTGATTCACCCCTCTAACGCGAACGTGATATGATCTCTGCCACCTTTTCTGCAGATCCGAATGACACTCTATTACATTGGTAGGTGTACCAGATATTCTATCATCTGGCCCGGCTAGCAGCCAGTCATATAATCAGTTTGGTGCGTGCTGAAATACAGTCGACTGATTTGTACATTCTAGCAATCGCCGCTTGTTTCAGTCGGTAGGTGCTACTTCCCTCCGCATTCATTTATGATGTGTAATGGAACCGATTTCCTCATCATGACGCGTGGATACAATTGAGATGCTGGGCATAAAGCTACGCTCACTACAAGGCTAACATGCGTCGTTCGCACGCCCCGTGCCCACGCATGCCCACAGGGTGTAGTATTTTGCGGATCCCCAATATGAAATAACGTTCATCAACGGGCATGTGCAACGAGCCTCCTGTTGCCCGTCGCCCAATCCGTCATTTTTGTGCAAACCCGAGCAATCATAGGCTAGTAGGACGGCTGAATGACGCATGCCGTGCGCTTATCTCAAGGCCTCATTGACTAGGCGTGTCCATCTTGGCATGTATATCTATGTGCTCCTACTCCGTGTTTATGGTCCCCGTTTTCCCTCTCGTTGTTTTGTGTCATTTTTTATATGACTTTATTCAAGGCAGCCAGCTTCCGACGATTTCGTCGCCACAAGGCTGTTCGGCCGAATGAACGATCTGCGTTGGCCAAAAGCACTCAAAGTGACCTTAGCCGACTAGTCCGCACCGCGGATCCTGCAGTCAGGAAGGTGAAACCCTGTTCTAGCTTTCTGATCCCGCCTGCATCCTGACGTATGATCATTTCACTAGGCATTTGATGTAGAAATGCAGTCATTTTCCAAGCTGCATGCCCGCTATCTCGCGGAAAGGGAGAACCGAGTGGAACTGTAAGCCCTGCGGCTTTATTTTCCTTGCCCCTTTTCGTATAATTAATGCAGTTACGTTAAGTGACTGGGATCGCATCAAGTTGCCCAATGACAAGCAAGTTATTCCGTACAGCCACCTTCCACAGATTATCGGTTCAGAAGCTCTGTCTAAGTTGGCCGTTCTAAAGGTCAATGGGGGTCTCGGGACTTCCATGGGTATAATCCTTTATTTCCCCCCATAGTTATGCTTACGTATTTTAAAGGCATCAATGGTGCGAAAAGTGCCCTCGAGGTCAAGGACGGGATGACTTTCTTGGACCTCATCGTGCAACAGGTCGAACACTTGAATACAACATACAAGGTCGACGTACCGCTCATCCTCATGACATCCTTCAATACGCATGATGATACTTTACGTATCATTAAAAAATACGTGTCCCAACGCATTAGCATAACTACATTCAATCAGTCGCGGTATCCGAGGATATGGAAGGAGACGTTGCAGCCATGTCCCAAGCACGTATCAGACGACAAGGCACACTGGTATCCTCCAGGTCATGGTGATTTGTATGAGTCACTGTTGCATACTGGTGTGCTCGATCGTCTTCTCGCTGAAGGCAAAGAGTATCTGTTTGTCTCGAACTCCGACAATCTTGGGGCTGTGTAAGTCTTCACATTGCTGACGAGTCAAATGGTAGCTCAACATTTCTTGCAGAGTCGACCAACGCATTCTCCAGCATATGATTGATAGCGATGCTGAATTCTTAATGGAGGTCACTGATAAGACCAAGGCAGACGTTAAGGTTTGGTTGATGTCCAAAATTCCTTGAACTGGTTTTTGATGCCTCATTCACAGGGCGGCACTCTCATCGAGTATGATTCTTCCGTGAGACTTCTGGAAATTGCCCAGGTACCTCCAGACCACGTTGACGACTTCATATCAAGTAGTATACCTCTTCTTCCTTGACTCATCATTCAGCTAATCGTGCGCGCAAGTCCGTAAATTCAAGATCTTTAACACGAATAACCTATGGATCAATCTCAAAGGTATTTATCAGTGATATATTCATGCAAATGTAACGATTGTATTGATGTCTTATTTTCTAGCATTGAAGCGGATCATGAATGGAGGCGGCATGGACCTAGACATCATCGTCAACCCAAAGATGACTGATAACGGCCAAGCAGTGGTCCAGGTCTGTCATTTGCTTGAAACACAAGACACAATTCCTGACTTCCAGCAGCTCGAGACCGCCGCAGGCGCAGCCATCAAACACTTCAACAACGCCCACGGCATAAACGTTCCCCGTTCACGCTTCCTACCCGTGAAATCCTGTTCTGATCTCCTGCTCATCAGGAGCGACATATACTCGTTGCAAAATGGCCGCCTGGATATGAGCGAGAGCAGGATGTTCGGTAGCGTCCCGGTCATCAAGCTGGGCGACCACTTCAAGAAGGTTGGAGCATCGTTGGAGCTGGAATCGTTGTTTTTTGCTGATGAGCGTCATGCATGGCCAGATAACTAATTTCCAACCACGATTCAAGAAGATCCCTAATATCATCGACCTGGATCATCTTACGGTGACAGGCGACGTTCATTTTGGTCGAGGGGTCACGCTCCGTGGTACTGTGATAGGTAAGCACCCGTGATTTCTCTGCATTTGTTGAACGTGACTACAATTTATGTCATAGTGGTGGCGAACGAAGGTCAGAGGATCGACATTCCAGATGGTTGCGTGCTAGAGAATCGTCAGTACATTCAGATGGCTTCGTGATGGCATAGGCTGATGACACTTTGCAGGTTTAGTTTCTGGGAATCTCAATATGACGGTGAGACCATTCAAGTCTCTGCACCTTAAAATGGCTTATTGATTATTTTGTGTAGGAGCTTTGATCACATTGTACTTTGGATGCTCATCATTTATTATTATCAAAGCCATTCATAAGCGCCATTTGTATTTCGTTGACTCATCTAATAGTACTCCAAGGAAAACATCAGTCAGATTGCTGCAAAGGTAAAGGTAGCAGGGTAAACGCTACACTATCATGGAACCAAAGCCATTGAGAGCTTGTTGTCTACAATAGAAAAACAGTGCAAAAACATGATGAACAACAAGATCATGCGAGTGAGAAAAGAACAAACAGGAAAAAGTAAGGTGAAAATGAGTATGCTATCTATGTATTTGTCCGTGCGTCGAAATATTTCTTCATGAGCAATTTACAATTCCTGCAAAATAATCTATCAGCAGTGACTCGAGAAGTCTTGTGCATCACTTACGATCATGTTCAAGTTTCCAGACAGTAACCCTGCGAGTGAGCGGAAATGTGAGAACGGGGAGGTATAAAATGCAGAAAGACATACTGTTCTCCAGAATACAGCCATCAGGGATATCAATACGCTGACCCTCATTGGCAACGACTACGAGGTTTTATCAGCGACTCCCCTCAGATCAGCCCACTTAAACTCACTGATGACAGTACCACGAAGAGTCACATTTCGACCGAAATTCACATCGCCCGTAACAGTCAAGTGATCGAGCTCGATAATCTTGGGAATCTTCTTGAAGCGTTTTTGGAACTGCTGGATCTTCTTGAAGTGGTCGCCGAGCTTGATCACAGGCGTAGTTTCGAACATTCGGCTCTCATTGAGAACGAGCTGCCCGTGTTGCAGCGAATAAATGTCGCTCTTGATCAACAGCAAGTCGGAACATGACTTGACTGGCAAGAAGCGCGATCGTGGGACGTTGATACCATGGCCGTTCTTGAAGTGCTTAATGGCGGCACCGGCGGCGGTCTCGAGCTGGATGACTGATTGGCCATCTTCATTTGTCTTTGGATTAATGATGATCTCGAGCTCCATGCCCTCAGTCTCCATGATGCGCTTGAGCGCTATTAAGGAATTAATAATGTACGAAAATGAATGACTAAACGCCGGTACCTGGGAGGTTGATCCACAGGTTGTTCGTGTTGAAGATCTTGAACTTGCGCACTAGATATCACGTCAGCAGTGGAAGGGCAGGCGCAAGCTCATGAACCAACCAGATTTAAAGTCCTCGACGTGCTCTGATGGAACTTGTGCAATCTCAAGAAGGCGGACTGATCCCTCGTAGTCAATGAGAGTACCACCCTGTTGGAAAATGAGAGACCCATAAATCCATCAATTCAGGTACGGACCTTGATGTCGGCCTTTGTCTTGTCAGTGACTTCCATCAAGAATTCTGCTTGAGAGTCGATCATGTGTTGAAGGATCTTTTCATCGACACTAGAACCAAGTATCAGTTAAAGGCGGCGCAACGCGGACACCTCTTTGGTACTGACACTGCGCCCAAGTTGTCCGAGTTGGAAACAAAGAGGTACTCCTTGCCCTCAGCAATCAATTGGTCCAATACACCAGAGTACAGTAACGCGTTGTACAAGTCACCATGGCCGGGAGGATACCAGTGGGTCTTGTCATCGTCGGCACGCTTAGGGCAGGGAAGCAAGCTCTCCTTGAAGATCCGGGGGTACCGCGACTGATTGAATGACGTGATGCGGAGTTGTTGATTTGCGTACTTCTTGATGATGCGCAAGGTGTCCTCGTGGGTGTTGAAAGATGTCATGAGGATGAGCGGAACATCGACCCTGTTGCTCGTATTGAGGTGCTCAATCTGACGCACGGTGAGGTCGAGGAAGGTCATATCATCCTTGACTTCCAGTGCGCTCTTGGCACCAGTCATGCCTATTGACTATCAGAATGACGTATTCGGACCCACACGATGGAACATACCCATGGAAGTGCCAAGACCACCATTGACCTTGAGGACAGCAAGCTTGTTAAGGTTACTGTGGTCGTGAGGCTGAGGTAGACTATCATAGGCTACAATCTGGTCATCGGCGGGGGACTTGATACGATCCCAGTCCCTGATAAGACGTTAAATATGATCTCCGTAGCAAAAAAGGAAATAACACACAGATCCACGCTTTTCGCGCGTTCTGAAAGATAGCGAGTAAAGAGATAGAAGAATGATTGCATTTCGGTATCAAATGCCTGCTGTCCATCAAACATGACGGACACGTGTGGTGAATGTGGAGCGCACCTTCTTGGCCTGCTCATCGCAGGTGGATACCAAATGACTGATCTCATTGCGCATTGACTTTGCTGCGACTCCGGTGGTGGCTGTTTTGAAGTCGATATGGCTGCTGCCTTTAACGCGAGCGTTGAGATTGTCACGGGGAGTCAAAGTTGCCATGGTTCTAGCAAGGTACAATCAGATGTGCGTAGGACGCAAAATGGATGAATATACTTTGAACTTGGGATATGTATTGGTCTTGTGGTGGTTGTAGACAAGTAGCAGGGTACTGTTTGAGCTCGTATGAGGAGGCTCCTTGGTTTGTGGTGTCGTTTATAAAGTTCTGAACTGAGATCAAGATTGTTGTGGAGACGAGGTGCGGACAAGTCCGAACCAGGAACGTTCAGCTCCTCCGGTATGAGCTCACACAAGGATTTTCTGTGGCTAGTTCTACGCTCGTTGAACTCCCTGGTAGTAGAGTGTTTGGCTAAAGGCGATGTCGGCGTTGGAGGCGAATGTGAATGAGGGATGAAAGATTTTGGTTGGAGACTAAGCAATTTCAGTGGTAGGTAGAGGTCGTTATATGAAGTTGGGGACGAACGTGCTTGCATAAAGGGACCCCCGCTTCTCGCCGCAAAATGGACTCGCCCGAGTTGCTGTCACGGTATTCGAATGGACAACGTTCTTTTATAACGAGAGCAAGTAACTTTTCAGATAGCTTTTACATATCGGGGCCAAGCCCTGTCGGATCATCAGATCTCTTTTCTACTTTCTCCGGTATTTGTGCCAGTAGTACGTACGCATCCACATGCCTTATCCATCCAGGCAGTGCACAACACGCATCATATGGGGAACAGCGCTAAACCGGTTCAATAACACCACAACCCGAGCTCATCCGAACACTGATCTTACAGGCGAATACTTGTCCATATTCGCGCGATCATATGTATACGACCAACGGAATCGATTTCGATGGCAAGCTCGAGGCTCCGCTTGAGCCTGTGAGGAAAAAGTTTCACTTGTCAAATAAAGTTGTGTGCAGTCTAGACCAGGTCACTGGCAGACTCCCTGACCTCTTTACAGATCAATTCTCACAACGCCAGCAAATATGCATGTTCATCACTTGAGAAGATAACCTAGCGCTCAGGTATCTCCTTGCCGTTTCAAGGTACACACTTTTGAAGATCTGCTGAAAGCCAACCTCAGGCATCTCCTCGCCGTGCCAAGATACACTCTTTTGAACGCGGACCTCAACACCGAGTTCTCAGATCGCCTCTTCATTACAGACGCCATCTTATCAATGACACTCGGAGTGGTGCCTTGTCGGGACCTTCTTCACCTGTCTCCGTAGCCTGTCCCTTGTCGAGTTTCCGTGCCTTGCCCTACCCAAGGCAATTATCGCCCATTTTTGGGTTACCCACGCCGTTCCTGCACTGGTTCAGGGGATAGCAAGTGTCTTCAGGACGCATCAATCTGGTCGCAAGTCTGTCAGGTACATAACCATCTTCGGGACGCGCATTGTCCGTCAATCAAAAGGGGAAGCCTCTGATCGCCGCATTTCATGTATGCGCAAGGATGACCACGCCTGTCAAGTTCGGACATTACGGTGTCATTTGCATTTTGGCACTGTGAAATTATTAGACCGACGACTACAGTCCGAAAGCATATTATTTGATAGTCGCTGAAATTCTACACCTAGGTTGTAAACCACCCTTCTATCAGGATATCTGCCAGCCACGAGCATCATTCCACCTCAGACGTGCGTTGCACACCATGCAGCGACGCAAAACGCCAAAAGAGGAGGCCACGCCACGTCCACCACATCACTGAACAATCCACGAACGAGCCCCACCTCGTGCACTTCGCTGTTTGCCATTGAACATGGCAGGGACAACGATATCCGTCTTCGTCGCCCTAGAAGATAGAAGGCCCAGGAATGGGAAGAAGTCGAGGATCTGCCGCGGACTTTGCTCGAGCGCCCCGACCCTGCAGGTTTAGTTACAGGAAGAGGTAACACATGATCCTCGTCGGTATCTTCCGTAACACTTGACCCGAGCGAACGTCGATACAACTCATAATCAACGTTGGCACGACAGGAGTCAGGTTCGGAATGCTTGCCCCGAAGAGAAATATCGGGTTGGCGCTGGGCCTGTTTGTTTCCCCCGGCAAGAGTTCGCTGAACATTAAACGCGAGGAGACAAAGCACCGAGACTAAAATGAAAGGAAGGTAGACACTGAGATAGATACCGAGCTGGTCCGGGAGGAAACAAGGTGTATCTAGAAGCGAAGGCGGTGAATTTGGCAATTGCGTCAGGGTCTCAATTGCAGGGACTGTTGAAATCAACGAGAGAAGTTGAAATCCAGGTCGACGTATCCCCATTGCCATTGAAAATGACTTCACCGTGATTTCTCGGACTGTGGTCGACCCAGAAGCAGATGAAAAAGGCAAGGGGTGTGAATATTCACAGTAATCGTGATCATCACCACTGAATATGTAACTATGTTCAGTAATGAATCTGCGCACGAAAAAGGGGGACTACGAACCTGAATATAAGGGATGGCCCGAGTGAGCGAAGCAGGAATTGCGATGCTTCCTTAGAAAGCGTGTTCTGGTACCCGAGGCCATGCCCCTGGCGGATGGTGCCCCGTTCTCGCAGGGGACCGCAGTCTGCATCAAGGGGCCGAGCAAGAGGGATATGCGTGAAGAGCACAATTGGACTGGCGTGCTCGTGCGCAGCAAACCGCTTCACGAAGTCAACGGATCCTCCTGCTACTGCAGGCCAGTTGTCATACGAAAACCCTCGGTCTGCGCGGACAATATCTTCTTCGACCAAGGCGACTGCATCAATGAACAGAATGGTATGGTTGCCAATAGTAGTCTTGTGATTCCATGGTCCAAAGTGAGAAGTGTACCTCATTGGGGCTTCAAGAGAAAAGGAAACGTCTTCTCCGAGTCTGGAGGTCCAAAAGATTCACAAGAACGCTCAAAGCATGGAGAATACACGACGCACCCTAGGTCATGGTTCCCAGGAAGAAAAAACGTCGGCATGGACAAATCCCTTAACTTGAAGATGTCGAAGAATCGTGCAGCATATGCATTGTACCTTATGAGCAAACGAGCAGCTTCAGTCGCAAGCTGAAGTACTACCACTGGAACGCAGCGCTGAATTATGAAAAACATACTCGCTATTCGACATTGTCGCGCGGCCGTTGTCCATGAGGTCACCCAGGAAAACAACGGCATGAGGTTGCACTCTATTTATCGTCGAGTGCCAGCTCCTCCGGAGGTTGAGATCGATGATGAATTGGCCTAAGGCTTTCATCAGGGGATTACGCTCGGGATACGAGCGATGGTCGACGATTTGGGGGTCTGCTACCACTAATACGCGTGCAATGCGAGCGTCGGGTGCGTCGGGCTACCAACTGACGCATAAGCACTAACTTGAGACCATAATGGCATTACTTCACCTGATGGATATCGGGCCACTGACAGTCTTGTAAGATATGGTCGAACGTGTAAATCTCATACCAAAGAACGACAATTATCCAAGCTCCCCGAAGGCCGTTCACGACCATGATATGTGATGGCGGCCATAGCTTCAAGTTCCGTAGAAAACCTGGCATGGCGAGTGATGTATCAAAGCTAGCAGGCAAGCTCTGACACCAGCGAGACCAAAGGTCGTTGCGATCCCTCGTTTCTCCGTTGTTATATGGTGCCAGTGCGCGCTGCCACATTCATAGACGAAAAAAATTGTGAGAGCTTCCGAGTTCGACGACCAATAAGAACGGGCCGCGTACAACCAATTGAAAGTAAAACGTTGTGAGCCCAGTTATTGTGGAATCGCTGGAATCGCTCAGTCGACGCCGCCTGTGATAAGGAACAATTTATCTTGAGTGCCTGGCCCAAGACTAACCTTTTGCGTCAATATCATTGATTACACAGCACCTCGCAGTGACTAGACTAGTTACAATGTTTCAGCGTTGAGCAGTGCTCCATGATCTGCTAGGCTTTGCTGTAGTACTAGTGTCGCTGCGGTTCGTGGGTGAGTGCCATGACCATCGTATGTATTATTATCAACGGTTATACAAAGACGGATTTGGAGCTCCCGAGACCTTGAATGCGCAGTTACCAGTAGCTAAAATAGTGCTGAAACCATGAGCTTCAAACGTCTCGTGGGTATCCCCACCACCACCTCTGTGATCTCCACGGTTGACCCTACTGCTTCAAAGGAACTGTGCGACGGTTTCATAGGCAACATGGCAGTGTGAGACTCGACTCACCAAATTGCTTGACCGCAGTAATCAATGGTAGGGTACCAGTGGGGAACAGACAGGTCATAGAATAATCTCACAAAATAGCATCGGATAACCTCTCGTTTCCTCGGAATACAACATGACCAAGGTCTCGAGCAAAGTGGGGTGCTAGACGGGCCTTGCATGACCTCTTTTGTCTACGCTGTACTGACTGCGAAGCACTTCCAGTTATAGCACCGGGAGCTGGTTGATCCGTCGTGGTGGATGCAGATGCACGTTCGTTCGCATCCAATACTGGAGGTGCGGGTATTCGCCGTGATACTCTGCACGAGTTACAAGTGTGGATGACAATATGCCCGTGCGACTTGGAATCTGGGTATCATGGTAAGCACGGACAAAAACGATGTGTACTCGACACGCACTCTTCACCCGCACGGTCGAGGAGGACCCAGGTATCAACACGATATGACATCCCTTACATATAACGCGTTTGACTGTTGGATCACTGCCTTCTATGAGATCTACGATGTAGAGCGCAGGGATGGATGCGCTCACATTTTGACATTCGTTTTCTGTCCGACGATTTTCATCGCGTCTATATAGCTCCTAGACAGGTCCGCGGTAGACACAACCCTCTTTTGCCGTTTTTTGGGTGGGTTTTGTATGTCGTTGGTCTCGCCAGTGCTAAACGGAACTTGCGAGGGGCCAGCTGTCATGCCATTGAGTAGAACACTGGCTTGGTACAGGAAGTTGAGACGTTGAATAATATCACGATTGCCAACCCTGCTTGGGTTGGGGACATCGTCTTTGTTCTGTTTGCCCATTTGACCAGTACAGCAGCTATAGGTAGATGGGTGTGCCGGAGAAACCCAGACTACATTGTGTCTGCCGTCATTTTGTTATAGATGAAATAACGTGAAGGTCATTAACCGACCTTAGCTCAGTTGGAAGAGCGCGAGACTGTAATGGATAAACAAATCATCTTGAGGTCGCCTGTTCGAGCCAGGCAGGTCGGACTACTTGGGCATTTTCTTTTTGTCAAAGGAATCGCTTCACGCTTCAATTGATCATGTGCATGAGGTGCCATCGTACTACAGTCTACGAAATCTGTGTTTACGGCATCATGGAGGAGTGCTTTAATTTTGTGTTTGCGTCTGCATCCCATCCCAGTTCTCCAAGTCGCAGCGGTGGACACCAACGCACTGCCGAAACCCATGATACAGATGGCAACGGGAAACGCAAAACGAGAGCCTCAGTATGACCTGATAGACCCTGAGTCAGCGATGGGTGTGAGTAACAACAAACAGGACATTGCGCGGACTCCTAAGGTCGGAAGGCCTTTTCCGTTTAGCTTGGCAACATTCTCATCGAAGTCCTCTGCCAAGCGAGAAGTCTCGGTCGCGAAGCTGACTGCTACCGAGCACATGACTGGGGCGGTGGTGTTCCATGCATTAGTGACGCGGACTCAGAGGAGGCGAAGAAGATCAAACGAGAATTCTAAGAGTATGGTTGGGGCTCCGAGATGCTACAGCCCGCAGATGATGAGGGGAGACGAAGGTTATGAACGAGCGTGCGGTAACTTCTAGGCACTCGCAATCATTCAAGCACTAGCATTATAAGCAAATAACACAGATGAGTTTGGAATCCAACAATAGAGGGAGTTCACAAATAGATTCTGTGGCCGAACTGGGTGCCGTGTAGAAGGGCGATTTGTGCGTGAATTTTGGGTCCCAAAATTCGATTGCTTGAGTGGGCAGTTGCGAAGCGATCTGAATGACGATGATCGGCGTACATAGATGTCTCCAGGTGATAAACAAGCATTACCAATAAGCAGCTTACAAACGATGCAAATGGGTGATTAAGTCCACCTATTTCTGATGCCTCGGTCGTGAGTAATTCAGCTGCAATCCCACTTCGATGGAGACTTCGCCAACGTGGAGCCAATCAGGTCAACGGCCCAGAGAAATTAGCCCATGTAGGGCGGCCGGCAGGGGTGTTGGAGGCGTTAATAACAAAGTGACCGCCGGGATAGCTTGGTAATATCTCTGCTGAGATGAAACGCGAACAACTGCGACCATGATGAGACGCAAATAGAAATAGCGAACACGGTCCTTACACACGAATCAAAATGCACGTGCAGATTCTTAAACTGCACATGTTTGGTTCTGGAGGGGTTTTCATTAGTGCATGTTCTTGCGAGCATGAAACGTTGACAGCTCTGTGAATTATTGGTGCTCATAACCCGCGGGGCGAAATGATCGGCGAAATATTGGTTTTGAGATATCTCGGAGCGAGGTCGAGAACCCGGAGCACGAATAATGAGCTCACTTCTAGTGGTCATCGAGTGTTGGCAGCAAAAGATGATGAACAAGAAGACTTTTTAGTCCTATGGCGCGAACAAAACGTGGATATATCAGCGATAATACCCAAAGTATTACAACATTTCTATCGAGATGGTCAATGATGCTCTGAGTGCTCATCGTGGTGGCCATGACCATGACCCTCCCATGGATGCCGGAGGCCCTGCAAAAGAGTGTGTTAGAGACAAGGTGTAGCATTCAGTGGAGAAAAGGATAAATACAAGAAGCTTAGGTCCATCCTCACTGATAATAAATTAACACACGGCTGTAGATATACTGCTGGCACTTACCGAGCCCGATATAACATGAAGAACCACATAGTGGCTCCAAGTGCTTTTGCAAGGATCTGGTATCTGAGCCCGGGAAGATGAGGGTTAAAACCTGAAGCTGCAAATATATTATGAGCGCAGCAACAAGGACGAGCTGAGCGTCACGTACGATGACTTCCACCAGCCATAATGAATGTTCCGGGTTGAGGGTGATATTTGCAGTTGTTTGTGGATTGTTCCCCCAGAAAAGCTTGACACCTATCGACGCCCACATCTCCAAGCCACGCACTAATAGGTCGCGTCGCTCCTTAATCCTGCTGCAATGGAAGTGGACAGTGGGAAACGAAAGGGTGACGAGTTGCTACCGAGCATCACTTATCTCGTCGGAAATAGGTCTTTTGATAGACTTTTCAAGGGTACCCCCTCCCAAACTAACTATAGGTGGCTTTGTACTCATCTCAGTATATACAGAAAAGTCTCTCGAAGAAATACGGGGCGTAGTACGGCGGAAATTGCAGCTACCGTCGAACTCGACGGTCAAGCTTAAGCAACTGCGTGGCAGCAAGGTTATTGATTTAGACGATGGTAAACGCGCCAGCTCTGCGATATGGCACCTCTTCTCTGACTCTCAGTTTACTCTAGATGATGATTTCGATGCATTCACCGCGCGGGCGAGATTGATGAAGTTGGTTGACGTGGCGGTGGAGATATCAGTAAGCCCAGTGGTTCGCGAGCAGTTGGCTGGTGTTTACCCGATCCCTCCCACACAGGGAGCCACATCTTCCGCCAGTGCGGGGGAAGCGTCAAAAACTTCTGTGACGGGCGCGGCGAAGAAGAAACGCAAAGCCAATAACGACCAGCCTTCTAAGGATGATACCACGACTGTGACACCCGAACCGAAGATTAAGAAACGAAAGACAGATCAGCCTGCAGTGACCATGCAAAAGGAGACTGCGCCAAATTCCAAGGTCGTCTCTATGGACAATTTTGTGGAAGAATTCATGGAGAAACTTGCGAGAAAGGAGCCCGCCCCAGCCAGTGCTCGAACAGAATCTTCGCTAAAGTCCTCTGCGAAGCCCGAAGTCGTTATCAGCACCAAAGCGCCCATCCCTACTGGTGGAGAGCCGGCGAAAAAAGCAAAAGCTACAAATGCTGGTACGGCCAAGGATGCTGCAGAGAAGCCACCAAAGAAGACCAAGAAGACGAAGGAAATTGAAAAGACCAAGGAGACCTCGAGCCTACCAGTATCAGCTGACAAGGCAGTACCATCTCCTTCTGGTCCCTCCGAACCGCCAAATAAATCATCGGGAACGAAGAAGGTTGCCACACAATCGTCGGCTCTTCAATCTGGTAGGCGCATGTTTCCACTTAACACTTCTGGATGTTGAAGATTGTATCCCAAAAGTTGCAGGCGAGAAATCCGTTAATGGTGCAGTTGACGGTGCAGCTACCTCTGAAAGTATGCAGGAGTTGCATATATTGATCAAACACGTCTTGATTGACTACTTTTAGAAAAGAAGAAGAACAATGCGAAGGGTAAAGAAGTTGAAAGTGAAACAGCTCCTGCGGCATCTGGTTTGTCCCCGAGAGTCATCAGAAGCTCCTTGTCATTAATGACTTTACTGCAGCTCCGACGAAAGGCCGCAAGAAAGTTGTAATCGAGGGAGCTTCAGAAGCTCCAGCCCCAAAAGCAAGTGCGTGGTATCATACACTGATCCCGCGCTTTCTAATGTCCTACAGAGAAGACTAAGCAAGTAAAAGCAACAAAAGCTAAGGCTTCTGATACAGATGGTGCGTGACTCATCCTGACAGCGGTCGCCATCTGATCAATGCTAGATCAATAGCTGGCCGACCTGTCAATCCAATAAATATTCAGGACATTGTGAATTCAATAGCACGTGCCTCGGAGGATTTGGCTAAACAGAATAATACCAATGCTGAGGTGAATTCGGTTGACGCTTCCCGGCCGTCCACTTCACTGGCCTCCCCTGTAATTACGACCACGAAAGGTGGTGTGTCATCTAGCCCACTTTGTCATGCTTGCTCTGGTTCCTTTCACCCCTTGTATCGGTGCCCAACGGTGTTGGCAGGTCAGGAAACGATACAGAATAGAATTGAGGAATTGAGGAAAGCAGGGCCAAAGAAGTATAGACTCATTATCAAGGATTTGGAGTCGCTGTTAAAGTCCCCCAGCGCGGCAGCAGCTTCCGCGAAACGCAACGCAGCAGATGCTACGAAGTCATCACAGAAGTCCTTGGAGATTGACGACGAGTCTGAAGGGGAAGCTACGAAAGCAGATAAGCAGTCTCAACCTTCTTGGACGCCCCTTGTGCCAAGTCATTCGCTACTTTCAGAGGTGACTGTGGAGAGCCGCGACGAAGGAAGCAGTTCGGAAGAAGAAGGCGTAGCTCAGGAGCCGGAACAAGACGAAATGGAACAAGAGGAGCATGAACCTGAACCTGATCAGCCTTCGCTCGCAGACGTTGATTTGGACGCCATCATGCGAGGTCCGGGGCCAATTAAACTCGGCAACCTGATCGATACCTTGGAGTCGAAGGAAGGAGAATCAGATACCGAGGACGAAGGTGGTGATATCGGGCCTCTGGAAGTGGAAGACGATGGCGAGAATGAGCGGAAGTACCGTCGATTATCACAGCGCTGGGCCAATTCATCTGATGAGGAAGGGGATGAAGACGACGAGAGCGAGCAGCACTCGATGCCCCCGCCGAAGCCCCCCGCGGGTCCTGTTGAGACGTCTAACGCCACAGACCCGGCTGGAAATAAGAAAGACGATGTGCAAGAAGATGTTTTTGACACTGATCCCACCCGTGTTTCTGTGTCAATGGTTCAGGATAGCGACAAAGAGTTGGCCAAAGATGCTGGCGAAGCACCTGAAGCTGCAGACCTGGACAAGGCGTCAGATACATCACTCGCGCACGGTGACACGGCCGACACTAACGATGACCCCATTGAACCAGCAGACGATCTGATGGATGTTCAGGAGGTGATGATGTCTGACATTGATCCTATCGAAGTTACGACACCGCCAATTCAAAAAACTGCAAGACCACTTCCCCCAGCAGCCCACTCGACTCCAAAGTCTGGCGTAGCAAAGCGGATGAAGAATCGACACGGGCAACTTCCCAGCCCGTCGCAATTTCCTGTACGTGCTGATGAATCCAAGGTCACTGGATTACAGAAAGCAGGCACCGAGGGAAAGAAAAAGAACGCTGCCACTCGGACAGCCAATGACAAACCCTCGATTCGCAGCGGTAAGGGAGCAACACGAGCAGACCTCCTTCGTGTATCTTCCCAACCAGTCAAAGAGAGCACGAATTTGCACAGACATGGCGCAACACCATCTCATTCGCAACCTTTGCCGAAACATCCAGCTTCTCTTGCTAAATGGTCTGCCCTTCGTGAACGTTCACCGTCCGTATTGATGGATGAACTTGATAGCTCTCCCATCAAAAAGGGTGGTACACTTGGCGAATTTGCTGGTCATGGATCTGGACCACACAGCGCGGGAGCACATTCCAGTGATGATTCAGCAGGCAAAGCTGGGGGGTCACTTTTCACGTTGCCGGCGAGCCAGGTACCCTTTCCACACTCGCAGTATAATGCATCCCTCCCAAAACGCATGGAGGTAGTTCCGGACTCGGAGCCTGAATCCGAGGTGGAGGCAGGAGGCAAGAAGAAGAAGGCAATGAATGCTAAATCGCACAGATCGATACCCTACCGCAGACTCACAGACATTGCGAGTCAAGCATCTCTTTTCTCCCAGAGTACTCCAGTCGCACCTCGTCCGGGCGCCACGACTAATGGTATGGGAGGACAGGCGGACGATGATGATGATGATGATGATGACGATTCGTCATCCGAATCTGATGACGAGGGCCAGTCACACATCCCACAAGCCAAAAGGGCAGGGAATCTACGCTCGAAAAAGACGAAGGGACTTTTGGCGTCTATCGTTTATTGAATTACAGTGTGATCCAGTCTTGGTCCATTTGGTTTGCATATCAGTCATCTACATACTTGCGCTCTAGATATTATCATCCCACAGACTTGTTTGGCTGTCTGATGAGAATGTAGAAACGCTAATATCCTATGGTTCGGTCCCACTCTTGTTCTGTGAAGTCGGAGAATCGATTTTAGGAGTGGTATTGATGAGATGGTATTAGTGTATCCCCGCGGCCTGCAGTGTGTCAGCACCTGAGAAATGATAGTAGTAGCTCTCCCATGCATGCAGACGTGGCTTTGATTATCAAGTCGTCAAGTGTTCAAATCGGACCTGGGGTCAGCTGCGGGGAACCATGCTGGCGTAGGAACTTGTCAAACTCTCAAATTTTCAAATATCATGAATTAGGAGTCATGAGACATAATTGAGCAAAAATGATGATCACGCGCTTGGGGGCAAACAAAACACAACGGTGACTATATAAACACCGATGTATTGATCTTTTTTTCTACACTTTCTTCCAACAGCCAGCAATCTTCAGCTGCAAATTCTCTTTTTGAGCTTTCAAGCTCGTCTATGATCTTCACCCAGAACACACGCGACGAGTAAGTCCATGGCTTATAAGCCCGGTTCTTGCTGATCATTTCCACCTTAAAAGCTATCTTGGCGACCTCGTATTCTCCCTCATTGGATTTTGATCATGTTTGCTCGTTCCATCATTCGTCTACCAACCACTCTCTCCCGGGGCTTTGCCACCCACACAGGTCCCCTCTCAGCGTTACCCGCAACCTTGCATCTTAAAACTGGCCAGTCCTTCCATGGCCGTTCATTTGGCTCTCCCAGGAGCGTCTTCGGCGAGACCGTCTTCTCGACGTCTATCACTTCTTGTATGTCGAATTATTGTTCATCCAATGTGCCGACTATTCATCATCTCATTCTCTAGACACTGAATCCATGACTGACCCTTCTTACCGTGGTCAAATTCTCGTATTCACCACGCCACTCATTGGCAACTATGGTATTCCATCCAACAACGCACCAATCGATTCACAGGACGTTGGTGTGGTACTGGAGTCCCAGGGCATCCAATGCAGCGCAATTGTAGTTGCTGATGTCGCAGAAAAATTTTCTCATCATTCTGCAGTAGAATCACTCGCATCATGGTGTCGCCGCTCAAACATCCCCGCCATCACTGGCGTAGACACACGTGCAATTACACGCCTACTTCGTGACCAAGGAACCACCCTCGGCCGCCTTGCTATTGGTGCTGATGCTTCTGCTCCTGCACCTACCTCCGAGCAATATTGGGATCCCAGCATTGAGAACCTTGTCGACCAGGTGTCGACGAAGTATCCCTACCAGCTTAACCCCACTGGGAACATCAAGATCGCAGTTCTCGACTTCGGTGTCAAGGCCAACATCCTGCGTTCTCTCGTTCGCCGGAACGCTGCAGTCACAGTACTGCCATGGAACTACGATTTTAACTCCATTCGTGACAAGTTTGATGGTCTATTCCTGACCAATGGCCCCGGAAATCCGGGCCAGTGCATGGAAGCCGTTTCAATACTTCGCAAGACACTTCAGGAATGGAACAAGCCAGTGTTTGGAATTTGTATGGGGCATCAGATTATCGGTATGGCTGCCGGCCTTGAGGCATATCGCATGACATTCGGCAACCGTGGGCACAACCAGCCTGTCCTCGCTCTCGCATCTGCAGGTTCCATCAAGGCTGGAAGGGTTTATGTCACCAGGTCTGTATTCTTAAGATGAGTCATGTATGATGCTAAATGACGTCATCAGTCAAAACCATCAATATGCTCTAAAGTTGTCCGACCCCTTCCCGCAAGGCTGGGAACCATTCTTCATCAACTGTAACGACTCTTCTGTAGAGGGCATCAAGTCCACCCCGGAGTCTGGGAAAAAGGTGTGGGGTGTTCAGTTCCATCCCGAGAGCGCCGGCGGTCCCCTCGACACAATTGAGGTCTGTTATTAACAGTCTTTTACTCCGCAGTGACTAATTTAATCTTGCAGATGTTCACCGACTTCCTCGATGAATGCCGTGTGCACAAAGCGGAGAATATTAAGACGCCTGTGGGTGCTACTATCGATGCTGCCAGTTTCATGAGGGAACAACCCGCTCGTGTCCAAGTTGCTGCTTGATTGACCACCTTTTCTCACTACATACCTGACTACCTGACTATATGTGTACGATACTAGTTTTTTCCAGTGGGCTGATCATGTTTTGTTGTACTTGTCTCTAAAAGCTTTTACTAGAATCAATAGCTTCAATTGTATTTTGTGTTTGGGAACTTGCCTAATCCGGTGTTCATGGATGTCTCGCTGGCACGCAACTTTCTTGGATAAATCGATAATCATTAATCATCGACCATGAACTTCCTTGACACTTATGGACTGACTGGGACGGGTGCCAACACGCCGCCCGTGAATGCTCACCCAGAACAGAGTCTCAACGAAGAAGTTTCTCAGGTCATCGGCCAGCTCGGAAAGTTCTGGGGAGGGTTCAGGAAGCAGGTACGTTCACATATACTCTATGATTGCGATAATTAAAACTCACGCCAAAGATTCAATAGAGCGAGACTGCGTTCGCGACTGCACGCAAGGATTTTGGCGAAGTAGTCACCCAAGCGCAGAAGGAGCTTGGCAAACTTACTATATCAACCGAAACACCTGCCGATGCCCACGCTGATGATGCTGAAGATACATCTGACAAGGAAAGCGAGAGCGAGTGTGGTGCAGCTCCTGAAACGCCTACCGCTGAATCACACAGTACAGCAGGCTCACTTTCGACTTCACAATCATTCTTTGCGCGCCTCCAATCTTCGCTTCCACCTACTATTGTCTCCACTGTCCAAGCTCAGCTTCCTGAAAGCCTTAAACACCCTCAGAACATCGATCTGTCGCAGCTGCGGACGACGCTAACTACCGAATTTCAGCGCGTGCAGGGGGTGACGCGTGCGCAGGCGGAGGAATATGTCCACAAGAGCGAACATCTGCTGCGGGAGGCTATGAAGGAAGCCAGTGAAGCCCTGCGGGACGCGGTGAAAGTAATTCCACCAGAGGAGAGCGGTGGATATTCAAATCAGGGTTTGATTTGGGATGGAACCGACGTATGGATGCTACCGAATGAAGGAGGGGATGTGAAGGGCAAGGGCAAGGAGATGGATTTGGGCGTTTCGTCGGGGTGGCAGAGTGAAGACGCTCGTCAGGCTGTTGCGACGCGCGCGCAAGCGCTGTTAAAGCAGCTGAAGAGTAATTCTGAGATTATCAAGCTTGATCCCGAGGCTGATGCGGCGAGCGAGACGTTTCATGCTTGGGTGTCTGAGGCGCAGAGCAAGGATGAACACCCTGGTACTAAATTTTGGTCAGAACGCATCGCACGGACGCTATCTGATACAGATGATGGCCAAACGCTGCAGGAGACGTTCGATGCATTGGGTACGTCGACTATTACGGTCCTCATTGTCGAGGCTCATCGCTGCCTTAGTACCTTCTGTTCTTTCTGACGATGAATTCTGGACACGATACTTCTTCCGCGTGTATCAAATCGAACAAGAAGAAATGAGACGCAAGGCTCTTATTCACGGTACATGACTTTCTATCGTTTACACCCCGACGTTTTATTGATCTAGACCTTCACAGGAGCAAACCAAACTGAAGAAGATTTCAGCTGGGAAGATGACGACGAGGAGTCCGTCGCCCCTGAATCTCAATCCGTTGGAGCGCTCAAGTCGTCAATGTCATCACAACGTACGCTGGCACCGAAAGCGGTAGACACGAGCGACATCCAATCCCTCCCAAATTCTTCACAATTTAATACTCCTATGACCATGAGTCCTAGGGAAAGTAGCGAGGACAGTTATGATGTTGTTTCTGGTAACGTCAGTGCTGCAGGAGATGCACATGAACATGTACAGAAGGATGAGGAGGAAGAGGAGGAAGAGGAGAGTGATTGGGAGTGAGATTTCGACGTTCTTGTGTACTAGTTGTATGCATGTAGTTTGGATGCCGGGCCTATAATACCCGTCATGTGCAGATGTTGAGCGCTATTTACGACTTATCTCGGTCAAGCGAACCCTACCCTAAATACATCTCCTTGATTACTTTGAAAACCGAATCTCGGTTTTGCCTTCCACTTGCTAATTTCTCAATTGCAAGTAATGCGGAATGAGCTTTATCCATGAAAGGCGCGCGAGGAATTTGCGTCTTCTTTCGCGAAACACTACAATCAACCTCCTTCGCTTCTTCTGGGTCGTCCTCGTCATTTGGTGCGAGTTCGGCGTCTTTTTCTACAGTTTATCAGACTGCAAGTGGCCAGACAAGGAGCTGAAGGAGGTGAGTTCGTCCAACTGAACCGTGTCCTCGTAATGATATGCTGTCAAGGCTGGATCGACCGAAAAGCCAACCCGAGTCCTCTTGATTTCTGACCCCCAGCTCCCGAACCCGAGGCGTTCAGGGATCTCGTGGTTTGGCTATGATGCATCCTCTACTAGATACTTGCGCAAAGGCTGGAGCGTCGTAACTCGTCTGCATCCTCACGTCGTCGTGTGGCTGGGCGACACGCTTGCATCTGGACGCTACGTCACGAGTGAAGACGAGTACGTGTCACTATTATAGCCACCTGCTTATACGCGCTAAAGTCCCTAATAGGTATGAAAACTACGTGGACGAATTCAAAGGGATATTCACCATCGACAAATCCGTGCCGAACTATTTTGTACCAGGGAATAGAGATGTCGGGTACGTGCTTGACTTGTGACGTGGTCATTCGGGAACTTAGCTTCCTAGTCTCGGAGAATCTTCTGCTTTCTCAAAGAATACGCGAAAATACTTTACCGAGTACTTTGGACCTGTGAATCAGGAGATCCATCTGGCCGGCCATAGGCTAATCTTCATAGACGCCCCTGGGTTAGTTGATGAGGATTACCGCCGACATGGGATGGGCAAGCAGTATGAAACTTGGACACCAGCTGCGGGTGGTCCAATTGAGTTCATCGCCTCCGTTGCCATCAAGGGTGGGCGCTCTTTGGCATTTTCTGGACGTGTTTTGCTGATATCGGGATCATTAGCATCATCTAGCCCCATCATCTTATTCAGCCATATCCCGCTATCCCGATCAGCAAGTACATCATGCGGGCCACTTCGGGAAAAAGGCTCTATACGAGCTAGTGCAGGCTATGGGTACCAGAACATGCTCGGTAAAGAAACCACTCGATTTGTGCTGCATACGCTTCGTCCAGCAGCGGTCTTCAGGTACGTTGATTAAGACATCAGCTGCTCATTCGCGTGTTTAGATCACACGTCCCTATACAGCGGTGACAACCGAGATTACTGCGACATGACCCACCAACTACCTGCAACAGATGTCAATGTATTGGCAAAGACCTCCATCCGGGAAGTGACTGTAAAATCATTCTCACCGTCAAGTCACATCCGACGCCCGGGCTTCCAGCTCCTCTCCCTAATCCCTCCAGACTCTATGGTATCACCCCATGGGTCCACGTTCGCAGACGCGCATTGCCTTTTACCCGATACCTTTCGCATATTCAATTCAATATACCTCCCCGCTCTCGTACTCACCGCGATTGTGCTCCTATACTTCAACATCTCACCTGATCGACATCGTCGCCGTTTTTCCACTCTCTCGCCTGACTCTGCAACCAGGAGCAGACCGAGTTCCCCGCCGCCAGGCCCAGAATCTGCAATCTGGACAAACTGGTCCCCGCGGAGGTCAAGCGGCCCAACGAGTCCGGGGTCGGCACTCCCACCCTCAGTACGTGTCCCCAGTGCAAAGGAAATTTTCACATTTCGTGCCTTGTCATCAGCCCCTGGATCGCCACATGATTCTCCGCTCCTGAGCCCTATCCCACTTTTCCACGCCGGGCACGAGGACGAGATGGACCCCGCTCACTATCCTTCGCAGCATCACAGCGACCATGTCTGGCCTTCGGGTGAGGACGTTCACGAAGCGCCATCGTTCCTTCCCTCACCGAGCGCACGTCGATCAGAGAGGAAATGGCTGTCATGGAGCTGGAGTTTCGTGTTCAGAGGGAGGCGGCGGCGGATAACGATTGCGCCGCCGACGTGGGGGGAGATCAAAAAGCTGTATGCGTCTGGCAACGGCGACAGTATGAGTAGAGGCAAGCGGAGGGGGATGTTATGGAGGTTGGGGGGTGACAGTGTGAGCGTTGCGCTGCCTGCTGTTGTTACGTGGGCTTTGATTGGCTGGCTGTTTTTTTGAGACAGTGATACTCACGATCGACGTTAGACTATCTACTTACATGGATTTTGCACCGTATAATGGATGCTGTGGTATACACTGCATCGCAGTACTCGGCGCGCACGCTTTAGCATGATTATGATGAATTTTGGGCCACGTCGACGTTGCTCATTACAGATACTACAAGCGGACTGGGGGGTATAGTGATGTCGAGACATTACATCCATAGCACTAATAGAATCCCGCTGGTATACTAATATAACAAAGTCACCATGTAGCCTGCGACTCCCAATACTGTAAATAAAGTAAGCCGAGAGTTGATCCTGAAATGAGACAGGACGTACGGTATCCAGTGAACTTTTCAAATGGCGAATGGAAGTACACGCCGGTGGTGAAGATTGCGACCAACCAGATCGCGACAAGCACGATATTGAACACGACTGCAGAAGCATGCGCAAGCGACCATGTTCTCGCGCACAGAGACACCCTGATCTGGTCCACCAAGAATAGGGCGGACATGGTGAGGAGGAAGACGTGGCCCGAGACATCATGTCCCTTCCTCAGGCGCGGGAGCACCGGCAACCTATCATCCGGCGTCCATAACGACGACTCAGCGAACGATCCAGTAAACAAGAATGGATGCGTCTCCCATGAGATGGCCGTCCGCGTGAGACAGTATTCATACGGGACGGTGAACACGGTACCAGACTGGAGGGTGGCCATGCATTCGCCCCCCGAAGCTACTGTGAGCCTTTCAAGTAGGGCAGGTCCGAAGAACCAGCTTGTGAACACGAGCCATACGGCTGTTTCTACTCCCCACTTGACTACTCTGTGCACTGTCCGCTTGTGCGGTGGGCTGGTGAGCCAAAGGGTGAGGAAGGCAGCGGAAGTCCAGCCCCAAGCGCGTTTGACGAAATATGAGTTTAAAATGTTGCTTTTGTTTGCAAAGTAGTGCGTTGCATGTAGATGGTGAGGGAGGTGTGTGAGAACGGGATTGGAGGTGTCGAGATAAGTGTCATATGCGACGGAATAGAGCGTTCCGAAAAGGAGGATCGCTGTTATTCCTCCGAATGCTGCATAACGCACATCAACTGACATTTCGTAGAATGATACGAGATCTAATGCTAGTAGGCGAAGGAGGTTTAGAAAAATGTGCACAGTGAACGTGGCACGGTTAACTTATAACTGCAGCAATGCAGCAGACGTCACCTAAACCGAAAAAGCAATGCACGTGCTCAAGCTACAACAGGGGATTGAACACCAGATTTAAAATTAGAACAATCATGAGCGCTCAGCGACATTCACGATGAGCACCGTTGCACCGATATTGATATTTCAATCGCAGGTCATAATTAAGTATAGACATAATTGTTCATGCTGTCCGAGAGTCTAACATAAGTAAAACCGATTCAGAATGCAGCTACAATATTTCTAGAGTCTTGACGCCCATCATGTCATGAACAGCAGTCGTGCTCTTGACTTCTGCAATAATGTTGTGATCCGACGCGATTCTCTTGTACTCCGAACCACGCTGCTGCGCAAGTAAAAGTGCGTTAAAAGGTTGTCCCAGGCGAACGATCAACTTCAACGCTCGCGAACGGGAATCCAAGTCATCCTGCTCCTGATCTTTCACGCCCTGTGCACCGTTTGCAAAGTCGGGCAGCCCGAAATCATGACGATTCCACGGAGAGACCAGCAAGAATGCCTGCGGAGTGGGCCGTGTAGGCGAGAATTGAACCAGCTTGTCTTCTGTGATTATTGATAGGTCTTGAAGTCCGTCTGCTTTGACTCTATATGTGAAATGTGTTCCCTGGTCTTCGTCACGCTTTTGTTTGACTTCTGTGATAGCAAATGTGATGCAAGGCAGATGCAGTCTGGAGTTCGCGAAACGCGGGGCACTGAGGCTGTCAAGAAGGGCATACAGTTTCAAAGCTGACTCCATAGCCACAGTCTTTTGCAGCTTGGAGACAGATTTCTGCATCTCCTTTGCGGATAAAGCTGATCGTTTGTGGGGTGGAGAGGTGTATGATGTGATTTCAGCTGGGAGACAGCTATTGAACTCGGATGGTTTTCCAACCCAGTCCAGGGCAGTAATGTCGCCCGACCGAGCGACGATTTCCTGCAAGAGCCGACCCATCGCGTGTTGCTTCATCTCACCGTAGAGCACAGGCAATTGAATGCCGAAAATGCCAAACAATGAGTACGCAATGTCTTCCTGCACCGTAGTGATACGGCGCGACGCCCAATGAAGTTTCTCTCGAGCACCTCTCATCCCGGGTTTGAAGGCGACGAGTGCGCGTGCATTTATGCCTGTTGAATGCTCCAACTCTTTCATGATAGTGGGTGACTCCTTGTGGTTGGGAGAACGGTCATCGAGATATAGGTCCCAATCTTTGTGGTAGAAGAGAATGACGTTAGGAGCCAGGAACTCCTGAACAGTCCATCCTCGTGTGGTCCAAACACTGTTTTCCAGTGCGCCCGACTTTATGGAAGGCGAGACGTCCGACAAGTAGACGATCGTAAGAGCTGACTGACGGTACCAGACGAACATAGAGTTGACTGATCGTTGGACCTCGGCAGGGTTCTTCTGGTCGATACAGCATGTATCACTCCATGCCCAACGATACCCCATGCCGCGAGCCTTCTGACAGAACATTTGCAGTTTCTCTATGCCAACAACTTCCTTCAACTCGTATACGACCTTGTCGTGGATGTCGTGCAGTGTCGGCTCCTCTTTGTCCCACCTATGTGATAACATAACCCAACTGAAGTACGTCGCAACCGCTTTCTTGATGGGCTTCATTTGGAGAGGCGTATGCGTCATCGATGAATATAGAAGCTCGCTGTACTCTTTGCTTTCCATGAAGTCGTGTCTCTGTGCACCTTGATTGCATAAATGCCCAGTGGACACGTTGAGTAGACGAAGTGGTGCCTTTTCCAGATGAGCATCAATGACGCCTTGAATAGCGTGTTCTGCTTCAGCATACTGCTGACGCAGTGCTGGAGAAAGAGTTAGTTGATCGAATAGTGATGCAAGAGTTATCCGAAACTTGCCTCGCATCTGGGGGTCGGGAGCATTTGTAAGTTTCAACTTGGAAAGCATGCTTTCAAATGTTTCCTTTGCTTTCTTATCTGCGTGTTGTGCACCATGAAGTGCTGCATGCTTCAGTTCGGACCCGTTACGAGAAGATGGACTGAGTTTGATGACCTGTGTTGGTGTAATCAGCACGATGAACAGAAAACATGATAAATATCGTCCGCACCGTGTCGGCGTCAGCAAGGGCCTCTGCATAGTGTTTTCGCGCCAAATAGGCCTTACTGCGGCGTGCAAAAAAGGAGTTGTGTGAGGAATCCAGCTTGATTGCAGCCGAATAAAGTTCAACAGCCATCTCATAGTTGCTCGCGGCAAAAGCTTCTTCTCCCTTTGCGACACATCGTGCGGTGCAGTCTTTCTTGAAGGCTTATCGATCGATATCAAAATGAGTCTCGCTGTTCAAGTTGTCCAACACAATAACACACTCACCGGAAGACCATTCGAGACAGCCGCTCTTCGTATTGTCGTCGATCATGCTCATCATATATTCAAAAGATTTTACTGCTTCAGTCACTCGATCGGCACGGAGGAGCGCGTCGCATCGTCGTTGATTGACAGTTCTCCATAAAGAGTCAAAGTCCCAACCAAAGAGCTGTTCGGCGCATATCGTCCATGAGTAGAACTGTCCTCGATGGCTTTGTAAGGACATACCAGCGTGAACACCTTCCATCTAGGCTCCAAAAGTGCGGCGGGTGAGAATAAGCCAGTTATAGTGGTAATACTGGCTGTGAGCTCATCAGCGGCTGCACTGTACTGCTCATTCCGGAAAGTAATCATTGCAAGCTGCACACGGAGATAAATCTGAGTAGTATATTTCAGAATGAAAAACTCATAGTGTCTGACATAAAGCTCACATCGACCATGCTGCATTGAAGTGCATCCGAGTGTTGATCAGCGATGGCGAGACGTTGAACTCGCCGTAACGCCTCATTGTGGCGACCGGCGTTGAAAAGTGCAACGGCCTAGATAAAATCACGTCGAAGCCTTAGTATGACAGACAGACTATGAACATAACAATGAACATACCTTGATCAACAGTAAAAGATCAATGGTAATCGGATCACGATCCGAAAATGTGATAGCGAGGTCGAAAGCTTCCATCGCATCCCAGAGCTGCTCGTTGCCGCAGAGTGCGAGGCCCTTTGAAACATACCCCCATAATGAGGGCTGGATAGCAATTGACTGTGCAATATATCTGTCATGAACGGACTAGTAGCAGTGGGCAGAGAGCCTGACCTTGACTGCGTCTTGAAGCGCATTGTCCCATTCGAGATTCCGTGCTCTGACCACTGAGCGAATGGCGTAGGAATCATCTTTCTTGCCATCTTGGTTGATCTCTTGAGTCAGCAGCTCTTCTGCGGTATGCAGGTCGCCAGCAACGGATGCATTCCAGACAGTCGGGAAGACTTGGGTCTGTATCAAGGAAGCTCACGTTGCATGATGGGTAGACATATTGAAATGCAAATGCTCACCTTGATGTCGTATAACGATTGTCCGTTGTTTCTATTGGATTTGTCACGCCGAGTGACCACATCATGACTGTCATCAGCGCAATCCAATGCTCCGTCTTCAGGGTGGTCAGGTTTGTCTAAGAGTTTTTTAAACTGGTGATAGTTGTAACGATGATGGTCGTCTCGTCCACACGGACAGTGTAGTCGCCCATCTGGCGATCTAACTATATGCCCTACAGAGGTAGCAGTGAGAATGTGCTGTCAAACTGTAGCTGAATACTCTACTTTTCTGTCCATCCCATGTAACAGTGATTTCAGAATGAGACTCGTTGGTGTGGGTGTTGGGGTGTTTCCCGTGTTCGCGGTTGGTTGGCGGGCCGTCTGGTAGTCGGGGCCCGGGATGGTTATTGTGAGTTTTATTGGGGTGTGGGGGGTTTGGCGGTTGACGCGGGTGGGGACCATTATTGTTGCCATCCTTCTTTGGCAGCGGGCGAATTGATGGTTGACGTCCGGGGGGTGGCTCATTGGGTCCTGGGTGAAGTCCTGGTCGGGGATCATGGTTGTTGTCATGATTGTTGCCGGCTTTCATGGACTGTAGAGGGTTGAGCGATTGGCTCAGACGGATATTGATATTGTTGCCATCTTTCTTGGGTAGTGGGCGATTTGGTAGTTGACGTACGGGGGTAGGATCACTGGGTCCTGCGCGAGCAGGATGAGGATCATGGCTGTTGCCAACTTTCTTGGGGTGTGGAGACTTTGGTGGTGGGCGTGGACGGCGATCATTATTGTCACCATCTTTCTTGTGTGGCGAGCGTTTTGGTAGTTGACCTCCAAGAGGAGGATCATTGGGTCCTCGGCGAGGCCTGGAATGGAGATCATGTTTGTTGCCAACTTTCTTGGGCTGTGGGAAGTTTGGCGGTTGGCGCAGACGGGGATAATTAACATTGCTATCTTTCTTGGGCGGCAGGTGCTTAGATAGTTGACGTCCGGGAGGGTCGTTGGATCCTAAGCGGTGCGGTAGTTGGTGCTTGGGATGGTGATCGTTTTTCTTGCCATCTTTCTTGTGTGGTGGGAGGTTTGGTGGGAGGTGTCTGGGGTGGGGGTCGTCGTTATTGTTGATATCTTCGTTATGAGACCGTGGGTAGTGTCTGGTATAGGCATCCTCGTTAGGTGCCTGGCGTCCGGAATACAGATCGTTATTGTTGCCATTGTTCTCTTGCGTCAGCAGCACTTCAGTAGTATTCACATTTACGACGGTCGTGAACATCTATATGAAGTGAGCTCAATGAGCACACACATGAAGGCAAGAGCTCACATTATATGATGGTTGACCATTATACCCGTAGCTGAAGCTAGAGCCATTGTTATCGTCACCGCCAAAGCCATTATCACCACCATAGTCTTCATCAGCACCTGAAGCATGGTAGGCATTGTACATGCCGAAGGCTTCATTGGTTTCATATGCTTCGTCAGAGTCTAAGGCATCTTCAGCATCTGAAAACCTGTTGGCTTCTGAGGCTTCTGAGGCTTCGTCAGTGTCCAAGGCTTCGGTAGCATCTTCATCTTCGCCGTCTTCATCGATTTGGTCAGCGTCTTCATCAGTGTATAAGGCTTCACTGATAGCGTCTTCAACTTCGTCAACTTCATCAGCATCTTCATCTTCATCTTCGTCAGCGTCTTCGTCTTCGTCGGTGTCTGAAATGTTGTGGACTTCAGAGTCTTCATCAGCATCTTCGTCTTCGTCAGTGTCTGAAACTTTGTAAGGTTCTGAGTCTTCATCAGCGCCTTCGTCTTGGTCGGTGTCTGAAATGCTGTGGGCTTCAGAGTCTCGATCAGCGTCTTCGTCTTCGTCCTCATCCTCATCAGTGTCTGAAACTTTGTGGGTTTCTGAGTCTTCATCAGCGTCTTCGTCTTGGTCGGTGTCTGAAATGCTGTGGGCTTCAGAGTCTTGATCGGCATCTTCGTCTTCGCCGGCTTCAGAGTCTTGGTCGTCTTCTTCGTCTTCGCCGACTTCAGAGTCTTGATCGTCTTCTTCGCCTTCGTCGGCTCCTGAGTATTGATCAGCGTCTTCGTCTTGATCAGCTTCTTCGTCTTCCTCAGCTCCTGAGTATTGATCAGCGTCTTCGTCTTGATCAGCTTCTTCGTCTTCCTCAGCTCCTGAGTATTGATCAGCGTCTTCGTCTTGATCAGCTTCTTCGTCTTCCTCAGCTCCCGAGTATTGATCAGCGTCTTCGTCTTCACCGGCTCCTGAGTATTGATCAGCGTCTTCATCTTGATCAGCTTCTTCGTCTTCATCGGCTCCCGGGTATTGATCAGCGTCTTCGTCTTGATCAGCATCTTCATATCCATATTCATATTCGTTGATGTCTGAGGGTTTCTCAGCTTCTGGATGTTATCAATGGCATTGTCAGTGTCTCACCTTCACGAGCATCTTCGCCAACATAAGAATCTTCTCCTCCACTGGCAGGGTCTTCACCCCATCGAGAGTCATCATTCCCGTAAGGGTCTTCTTCGCTGTAGTACTGTTCCATTGTGGATCTTGTAGGTAGTAAGTAGCGTAGACTTTCTCCTTATAACCCTAGGCGCTTATCCGTGGTTTCTTTGTCTGCATGAAACTCACCTGGCTGCTATAGCCCCTTGAATCCCACATCGCCTTTCCGTCCCTACCCCTCTCAAGCTTGATGTTGTCTTGCCTCCATATTACCACGCTGGCACAGCCTGGATCTCCCATCACTTTTCCGTCATCGTCCCCTCTTCATAAACGCCTGCCAGATACCATTAATACCTTCATCCTGTGTAATACACATGATTGATACAATCACACACCAGTTCACTCTGTGACCGGATATCTCTTTTGCTCAGCGCTTCTTTCATCAGGCTTCGCCAAGATATCCCAGAAACCCAAAATAATTGTTAGGCGCTACAGTCTTCACCGATGACAACGGGACGTCACACAAGATGCATGCATTGGAGAGGTGGCTAAGACACGTTACTGATTTATCCGCTCACCCGCACGATAATGAACCGTACCTTCTAAACAAATCGTCAACTGCCCAATCAACTGCACAGGTACAACATAGGACAGTATCCCCCTGAATGGGATCGACACCATAACGTCACATCTGCTTGATGAGTGAATCAATATGACCAAAAGTCTTTGGGAAAAATAGATACTTATCAAGGGCGATCTCAGTGCCAAAAACGCAAAATGTTACCCAAATATTTGGGAAAGATAATCCATGTGAAATGCAGTAGAGCATCGGTTATGTAAGATGTAGACGGGATCATGATCGTGAAATGGTTCCCAGTGGGTGAGATCAAGGGGTTGCGCGCCAGTTACACGACTGGAATGGGTCCGATCACCCAAAGGGGAGACAGATGTCATACGTGCAGGCTGGCACAGCTCGTATTAATCTGCTTTGACGGACAAACATAGCCTGAGCAACTAGCCAAGGCTCAGGGCAGTGTGAAGCTGGAGCCTGGTTGGGGTTGGGTGACCTAACTCGGTAGTATCTGTACTGTTGTCGTCAGGGTCTTGCCACCGAAATCAGAATCTGCGGCAGCTGTCTGAGAGAGTATGGGGTCCGTGGAGGGCGGTGTAATCTCAAAATCGGCGACATATCTCGTCATAGCATCCGGGTCGTGAATGCGCAAATATGGCGAGATACGCATGTCTAAAAATTATCACATAGAGATTAATAGTCGAGCAACGTGCCAACGCGCATGTATGAATGAATCACAATCTACCTAACCACAGGCGAAAAGGATATGTGGTGACCCTTATGCCAAAAGTCTGAGAGACCGATGGGTTTCTCACTTGTCATCTTCCTCTCTCTTAACACGCTGAACATTTGAGTAAGCACCGAAACTTCAACCATGAAGCTTGACCACTTATACCTCAGACAGTAGTTTGCTTTCAAAAAGACATAAAAATGACCATAGACTCGGATAGAGGATAACGGATGACCAGTCAGTATTGGAATATTAAATGTTCCTGCCGAGGAAGATTTTGGCATGGGGCGGCCTATCAAATTGGGAGGAATTGAGATGCGAAGTGGCTGCGAACACCAGGGGGGTCTCGATAAAATCCCATTGTTTGGAGTCAGAACTTCGGCTTAGATGAATGAAACTGCTTATGATGCTGCGACGTTGTCGAGTTGACTGTCTTCGAAGAATGCAATTACTCACTCATAAATTCGCACTCGATTTTCCGCATCGTCCTCGAGTCACAGTTTGAAGGAGCGCAATTATGCTGCATTACGCACAGTAGTGGCGCTGAGATGTCGTCTTCGTAAATATCATGATCATCGTCAATATACAGCTGAGGCTGTGACACTCTGAAGTAAGTCACTGGTAGCGTGGGGAAATTCGTTCGCTTTCACATGCCACTTGGCAGTTTACTGACCACCACCCCCTGAAAGGAAGCGCCTCCAGCGTCTCAGATATCTCTTTTTATCACACCACACCGCTACATTTTTGCTGGTGGGAAGCGCTAACTCATCACACTGGCGTGCGGAAACATCTCCACAGTAATTTCCATCGACGCGCGTGCTCTTTCATACTATTTCCCCCTCTTCCGCTCCTTCATTCTGATTACTATTCTGCAGCTTGCACCGGACCGGGTGTTGACCAGAGGCTCGAACTTGAAAAGCATGTAAATATCTTTGAGGAACCACACATGCATGACCGTTGTCGATAATTCAACAAACGCATACTAGTACCTATGGGAGTACTCTAAGACGATGCTATGTAGTATGGAGTGGAACGCCTGCGAGTTATGTTTTCAAACAAGGCCTGTATTCCTACTTGACGCCATCATAGCAAGAGCTCATTAAATGGACCCCCATTGTCACTTAAAACATTCCGATCAAAGGTCGCTTTAGCACGGGTGAACAAATATAGATTCGTCCGACCGTTCCCGAAAAACTCGCAGCCAGGAATTGACGGGTTCGCTTTCGCGTTGATGTTGTCGAGCACGTTCACTCACGCTCATCGATATTTCATTCCACACAATCATTCAAAGCATTTCACGGAACAGTCGCTTTAGCATGGGTGAGCAAATATAAATAGGTCTGACAGCACAAGTGAATCGGCGATTCATGGATGGAATCCATTGATCACAGAATCACTTGTCTTGACGACTTTCAAAGCTTAAGAATAACTGGGATGGATGGCGTTACTGCTTCAACTTCACTTTCACTTCCTTGGCTATAGTTGACACATCCACTCGACTCGCATTCCTCCCGAATCGTGTCATCGAGCAGGTTGTTACTTGCAGGCGGCCAACGCAGTTCTCGTGTTAAAAGTAGCAGTCTCGTTGCAGCACCGATAGGGCGCGATAATGAAGCGCAAGGTGCGTGAATGTCTTAACTTCGCTCTTATTTGTTTCGTGGAGTGTTTGCTTGATCGCTGACTAGGACAATTGCTTGCTTGGTGCCAGCTTGATGGGAGCAACGAGCTGATATTTACAGTAGGAGCTAGATTTCACGAAAACACTTGTTGGTGAACACACGGAAACGCACATAGAATTGACAGCATAATTGTGTAAATTAATCAGTGCAGGTACTAGTAGTATTCACTATGTTCATGAAGCCTTCGCGCACGTGCGCGTGCCAGTGGAAGAAAAGGAAACTTGAAGGAAAGGACGTCCCAACACAACGAACGCCTATAATGAATATTTGAAGGAACGACAGTACTAGCTAAGTCAGCCAAGCAAGGTTATATCTATGGTACATTGCACAAGTTTCATGACCTGGTATGCTCCGCCGACTCGAGGCGTCAATGTCTACTGCGCTTACTTCTCCAAATCCTCGTCCCCGACGCGTTTGTAGTGCGCGCGATCTGCACGTTGCAAAAGGCCTTTGAGACGACGGAGTCCATTACCACACCAAGCAAACATCCCCACTCCAACCACGACCACCACAAGTAAGATGACCGCATATCTCAGACGCTCCGACGACCCAGAAAGATCCTCCACAACCTCAGGAGTGGCATCCACAACTGGAGAGGGAGTTGACTCCACAGGGCTCGTCTTCTCGTCAGATGCTGGCGAGGCGGGCGTAGTGGCAGGCAATTCAGCATCGTTTGGCGGAGTTACAGAATTCACGGGTACGGTGGCGATGTCCTGTTGGCAAGCAACAATATTTTATTGGCATCAAGAGCTCAAAGGACACAGAGGCAGCTGAATCATAGCTCAGCGCGTAGGGGTACCTCTTTTCCTCCCTCATCAACAACCGGCTCAACTGGCAGCTAGAAACATGGGATGAACACGCCGGACCTAGCACAGGCAAGTAAACATAAAAACAAACCTCTCCAGAGTCGTAGATGGTAACATCCTCCAACGGACGGTCATTGCTGCCCTTGGGAACGTCCTCTGCGTAACGGGTGAGAACTACAGTGCTGTAGAGATAATATAGAGCAAACCGATAGAGTATATAATGTCCATTCCCTCCAGGACTTTTCCGAAGACAACCTGGTTTGACAGAGCTCAGATAATGCAGTTGTAAAATTGACGCCAAACTCACGTGTTTACCGTCCAGCCAGCTGGTGACAACAGTGCAAATGAACTAGAAAATTACTCAGTAAAGCTCATTGAAAGGAACCACAGGCTTACGAATTGAGATCCTGAACATGCTATGTTAGATGACACGATCGACGGGAAAAAATATGCTTACCGTTAGTGTCCTTGCCTGCATTAGCCATGGAAAGAGTGCCGGGTCCGGTGTGCTTGAGCTTGCTGAAGCAAATGTCAGAGTCGAAGACAAAGCATAATTACGAAACACTCACAAGTTCTCATCCTTGAAGCGGTCGCCGTAAATGGACTGAAGGATTTCTGTGAGTGACGTTAATACCAAGACGGGTCCCAAATTACCTTTCCACCGGTGCCATCGCCACGAGCTAGTGGGTTCATATCAAGTTGTATTCAGAACATGAGATAATGACGGAACACATACTGAAGTCACCGCCTTGAATCCTGAGAAAAAGGACATCAGGTGACAGGTGAATGTCCACAAAACAAGTAGCTCACATGAAGTTCTTGATAACGCGGTGGAACTTGGAGCCCTTATAACCGTAGCCAAGCTCATTACCATCCTTTCCGACACCAGTTGCAAGCGCGCGGAAGTTCTCGACTGTCTTAGGAACAGTCTGCGAAAAGCATCAGTCAACTGTATATCTGTCAGAACAGGTGGAGCAACGTACCCCGCCGTAAAGACCAATAACAACTGTTTAACATCGAGCTCCGTCAGATGTATGTCACAAGGCGGTATTGACACAAACCTCGGCCTAGATCCTTGTCACCATGCCTAATGTCGAAGTAGACCTTATGGGTGATTCTTGGGCCCTTGGCAGCATCCGCAGACTGGGCACAGAAAATCGCAGCTATAGAAATTAAAATGAGCGCAAGAGAAACACGGCCGAACATTGTGCAGCCAAGTAGTGGAGGTGTGAAGAATGCAGACGTGTTCAAACCAATTTGACTTTGAGAAAGGTTATCAAATGTGGGAACGACATTCCTTTTTAGTTTCGCTTGCTTCTCGAGATTCAGAAATTTACAGGACTGACATCACTGTCACATCAGCGCCGCAGGGGAAATGGACGATGGACTTGTCCTGAACATTGCAGAGGATACATCTACACGACCCACAAAACTAATATCAAAAAAATCTGGTCGCTGGACTGACAGGTGAGCGGAAACCCGATCTCATGTGTACAGCTGATCATCATCATAGTGCAGATTGAAGGCTAAACGAGTTCAGAAACGGAGGTCTGACCACCCGGATCATCATCCTGGTAGCGACGATGATGAACATCCTCGTCCCGCAAAGCGGACGCGACCTGACATGCCCTTGCCTGGTACCAAAGTAGCTTCTGCAGCGGACCGTCCGGCACTTCCAACCAAGCCTCCGACTCAGATAATCTCCTCTCTATTCTCGTACAACCCTAAAGTTGAAGCCCCTATACCCTCCGCTGTTCAAAAAGCACCTTCTAAACCCAGTAATGCACCAGTGACCGGCTCAGCCACATTCGCAGACCTAGGTCTCCACCCTCTCCTCGTCGCTCACCTACAATCTAAGATGAGTATCACGAAACCGACATCTATTCAACGTGCTGCCCTTCCCATATTCACAAACCCCTCTTCTGAGGACATGAATGCACGCGATGTATTTATACAATCGCAAACTGGCTCTGGAAAGACCATGTCGTTCCTTCTACCTATAATCCAAGATCTTCTCCCCCTCAGTACACACTCCTACATCGACCGTTCGATAGGAACACTCGCAATCATCATCGCACCTACTCGTGAATTGGCAAAACAAATTTCCGACGTGTTAGAGGCGCTATTGACACTAAAGCTACGCCCAGACGGCGAACAGGAGGATGCAGAGGGTTCAACACGTTATACCCGATGGTTAGTTTCCGGCTTGCTAAGTGGAGGCGCAACTCGTGCGCACGAGAAAGCGCGTCTACGGAAAGGTGTTCCCATTCTTGTTTCGACCCCAGGTCGGCTGCTGGATCATCTGCAAAATACGTCTTCTTTCAACGTTGGAAAATGCAGATGGTTGGTTTTAGACGAAGCGGACCGCTTGATGGAGCTCGGTTTCGAAGACACTATCAGAGGGATCATACAGGGTTTGGATGGGAGGAGGAAGCTCGCGTTCCAAGCTGTTCAGGACGGTAAGACGTTCGAGGTTGGGGGTTGGGATTGGGACCGGCAGAGACGGACAATCCTTTGTTCAGCTACTATCCGTGAAGATGTGCAGAAACTAGCAGGCACCACTCTAATACGACCGCTGGTAATCAAGGGCCTCGATAAGGAGAAGGCGGAGGATTCGCCTGCATCAAAACATGACAACGAGCCAGCTACCACCAGCACCGAGAAGTTTACTCCCCCGTCACAGCTCTCCCAGAAACATGTCATTGTCCCTCTCAAGATGCGTCTTGTCGCACTGGTCGCACTTCTCCGCTCATTGCTTGCTCAGACACAAGGCCAAAAAGGGTCAAAAATTATCGTATTCCTCAGCTGCACAGACTCCGTTGATTTTCACTGGCGCCTGCTAGGCGATTCATCGATGGACGGCGAAAAGGTTGAACGTGCTGAGAGTACCGAAGACAAGAGTGACGACGAAGATGTTAAAGCCGACGAATCTGCTGAAGAAGAGAAAGTGCAAGAGGAAAATAAAATCGCTGCGCAGTCTTCGCTCCTTCCAGGTGCTTCAATCTTTCGTCTTCACGGCTCCCTTCCCACACCAATCCGTCTCGCCTCTCTACGCGGATTCTCCGCTATTCCTTCCTCAAAGTCCAAAAATCCTGCTCCCGCATCCTCTATTCTCCTTTGCACATCCGTGGCATCCCGTGGTCTCGACCTGCCCCTCGTTCGCGCAGTCATACAGTACGATCTGCCCACCGAAGGCGGCGCGACTGAGTACGTGCACAGGGTGGGACGGACGGCACGTGCAGGCAAGGGCGGTGAAGCTTGGAGCATCGTCGCGCCCAGCGAATCCGAATGGGTGAAATGGGTGGAGGGGAAGATGAGGGGTGATATGACGGGAGAAAAGTCTGACGGTGAAAAAATCAATATCACTCTGGAAGGGGCAAGCATCGAGAACGTTCTAGCGAAGGGTTTTGGTGGCAATGGTTTGGAGTATGAGGAACGTGCAACAGAAGTACAACTTTCCTTTGAACGGTGGGTTTTGCGGCGCAAAGAGGTAATATTGATTTGGAGAGGAAGTCTAGCGTCTGTTGACACCTTTTTTGCAGAACGCTGAGCTTGCACGGAGAGCATTTACTTCTCACATGAGGGCATATGCGACCCATCCCTCGAACGAGAAGCATATCTTCCATGTCCGACATCTTCACATCGGCCATCTTGCAAAAGCATTCGCCTTGCGTGAAGCGCCGAAGACGATTACTGACGGGAGGAACAAAGTAACCAGTACATCCAAAGGTCGTGGCTCGCGTCCCGCTAAATTCACAAAACAACACGATGTCGGCGACGCAGAGCAACGGATGCAAGATATTGTCCGTGCGCAGGGCCGGCTGTCGAAGAAGGGCGGCAAGATGATTAGCAGTGGGACCGACGAGTTTCAGATTGCATCAAGCGCTGCCTTGGATTCACTTGTCCATGGCTTTTGATTGTAGTCAGACGACAGGGCTTTCAGTGTCTGTCTTACGCAGCATTGACGACATGTTGCTTTACCAGGCTATGAAATACCATATACTACAAGATGGGCAAATCGTACTTGATCCAAGCAGCAGATGCAATAATACACATAGTATCGTCATCGAACTACAGTCGTGAACAACCTTTATGATAGTGCGAACGGGCTTTTTGAACGACCACTCCTCAAGAGCTCGAGAGAACTCAAGGTTGGTATAAACAATAGATACTGTGTTACTAGCTGGCACTGTTGGGCCAGTGCTAATCTTGCCCGCCTGTGATTTGTAAACTAGAGTGCTGGCGCCGGGCTGCGCGTCAACGGCTCAAAGGGGCCTGGACCGAAGATAAGACAGAATTTCAAGGCGTCACGTCGTGGACTATGGAACATAAAGTGACATTAGTTGCGGCTACCTTGACAGGAAGATCGTTGAAACCCACCTTCACAAATTTCTGCCCTTCAGATAAGATGACCAGGCAAGACCGCAGACCCTTCAAACACCACTCCATTTCCAGCCAGGGAATGATATGATCATTCCAAAAAGCCTGGAATATATGGTTGAGTGTGTCATCCCATGGATGGGGAGCACGCGAGAGATGTACAGCCCAGTTGTGACAAGCGTACTTGAGAGCATCGGAAGCTGATTGACTGCGTTCCTGTGCTTTGTTTGCGAAACTCTCAAAGGCATTTATAGCATGAATTATCTTCCTGTCTGGTAGGGGAGGGCTTTCTGGTGATGCAGAGGTGGGATGGTGCTGGTGTCTTAATGCCAGGAACACCGGAAACATCAAGAAATCTGGCAAGGCCTTGACCTGCTGGATGACTTGGAAAGCTGGCAGTAAAGTTGAAGGCACGTCGCTGGTCACGATATACTCGTTGATGGCTTCCAATGTCCTTAAGAATTCTTCCATTGTCACCCAGATGGAGGCCGCAGGAGTGGATTGCCACACTTGACCATGGGGAGTCTGCAGCCAGTCTTGCCCATATGGCGTCTGTAGCCAGTCTCGGCTTGCCTGGGTCTGCAGCCAATCTCGTCCACACAGAGTCTGCAGCCAGTCTTGTGCTCCCTCGTGTCTGTAGCCAGTCTTGTGCTCCCTGGGTCTGCAGCCAGTCTTGTCCTTCCTGGGTCTGCAGCCAGTCTTGTGCTCCCTGTGTCTGCAGCCAGTCTTGTCCTTCCTGTGTCTGCAGCCAGTCTCGTCTTCCGTGGATCTGCAGCCAGTTTTCGTCCTCCCTTTGTCTGCAGCCAGTCTCGTCTTCCCTGGGTCTGCAGCCAGTTTGCGTCCTCCCTCTGTCTGCGGCCAGTCTGCGTCTTCCCGTCGGTCTGCAGCCCGTCTTGTCCTCCCTCGGTCTGCAGCCAGTCTCGTCCTCCCTCGTGTCTGCAGCCAGTCTCGTCCTCCCTCGGTCTGCAGCCAGTCTCGTCCTCCCTCGTGTCTGCAGCCAGTCTCGTCCTCCCCATGCCTGCAGCCAGTCTCGTTCTCCCTTGGTCTGCGGCCAGTTTCGTTCTCCCCCGGTCTGCAGCCAGTCTCGTCCTTCCCCGGTCTGTAGCCAGGCACGCGCATCCATCGTCTCTAGCCAATATTGCATATCTGCGTTGCGTTCACCCCGAAGCCATAGTATGCTGGTAAGGACAGACGCTGGCTTGGGTGCCCGAACGAGGAAGGCTAACGAGTTTTTCAATCTATGGGGATCCTCAGGTTTCGTGACATGATTATATTTGTTCAGTTCTGAGAGTGCATCTAATAGAGCCGTGCTTTCTGGAATTGCATTCAACAAGCGAAGAGAGGAATATGCGAGTAGGGAGTGGGGTGATGCGGTATCGCATACCTGCGGGAGTCCACAGTTTGAGGGGTCAGAAACATAGTCGCGAACGGATGAGTGGTAAATGTTCACGGGGAGACTGGCGTCGGCAGGAATATCCATGACAGAACGTAGCTGCATCAGCGTTGTCTGCACATCCCTTCCCAAACCAGGGCCAAGAAGTTTTGAGATTTGTGAAAGCGGCAGAGGGTCTACGAGGGCTGCGACAATGGACAAGTGCAGGTATGCCCGTTTGGGGTCGGCGCACGTGAAGAGGATACGGTCGTATAACTTGTACACCTCCGTACCTGGTAACAGCTTGTTCGTCAGCTCGAGCATCAGCTGCAACCGATCGCGCGGATCGCTGAATTCATCATCGATGATAAACTTCATCATCGTAGACGCCACGATGAAACGTCTGCCCGCTCGGCTCGCCAGCTTCGCAAGATCATCCGTCGATGGCTGAGGGAAGTCGGGATGGCGACTTTCCAGCTCTTTGAAGGAATGCCGCAAGAAAGTACAGATGTCTTTGTCAACGTCTACGCCGTCCAAAGAAATGGTGTCACCCTCCTCAGAAGTCCTCACGGGTATTTCGCGCACCAACGGGCGAACCTCGTCGTTCTGAAAGATATTAGAGATATGGGATTCCGAGCGACTTGTGAGCAGAATGTGGGTCACGGGAAGCTCAGGCTCACGAAGAGCCTGTGCAAGGGAAAGGATGAGATCGGTAAGCTCGGGTTCGGATGAGCATTCATCAAGCGCATCAATAACAAACAACAAAGGCTCAGATCCACGTAATCTGAATTGAAGTTTACGGAGGGGTTTGAGAAATAGAGCCTCCATCTGGTCGCAGAGAGGTGCGTCTGAGTCTAGTAGAGCAGGATTGTTGCCGATAGCTTCGTTTACATCATCGCGGATGCTGGGAAAATTAGCGGCAAGCTGGTAGACAAGCGTCGCAAAGAAATATCCAGTTGTGCAGCGTTTGGTATGCTTGCGCGAGAAAAAGAACGTCCCCGCTAGCCGCTTCTCGACGTTCGTCTCTTCTCTCACTTTTAGACCTTTCATCTTGTCAGCAACTGTAAACGCAACAGCAGACTTTCCAACCCCTGCCGTGCCATGCAGCCAAATGAGTTGATTCTTCTCTTTGTCGTCTAGGAATGCGTAGATGTATGTGAGGAGTTTCTCTCGGGTCCCTTTCAAACATCTCGGGTGAGGCTGACGTTCACGGGAGTTATATTGAGCACCCATCACAGCGACCTCGGACAGCTTCGCCCAAGTTCCTTGAAGAACTGTTAAAGAGGTCAGAGAACATGCAGGAGATAAGTGATAGAAGTACTGACATTGATCGTTACTCATTGACGAAGGTTGTGATATGCGGGATGTAATGAATCAGCTGAAAACACTAGTTGGGTTCGAGGGTAAATAATCTTGGCAATAGTTATTTGGAGGGACGACGTACGAAGATTTGAATGCAAGCTTGTACCACCACGAAACGATTGAGCGGCTATCGAGTGCGAAGCGTGATGAAGATGGGATGGACAGATGGATGTTCTAATTTCTATTCTGTTATGGAAAGCTCGCTGGGTGGTTATGGAATGCAGTTGAAGGAGGAGTAGATGCTCGAGCGCTCAGCGCTCATCGTCCAGAGGACACGTGGTTGCTGTGGGGCCGCACTACTGCATAGCCAGACAGAACCCGCATGGATAGTGATCAGAAGTGAACTAGAGATAACTGTTGCCTCGAGCAGTGACATGCATGCATGGGTCTTCCGAGTATTCACCTGTCCCCTAGTTCGTCCTGATTACCAGATTATCCAAAACATATATCGGGTGGATCTCAGCTGCAGCTTCAAGCTTCATCGCTAATTTTTACGCCAAATCCCGTTGCTGCTTTAATTCCTAACAAAAACAAACATGGAGGACTTAGGCTATCGGCGCAGTGTCTCAGGCTGGCACGAATACCATCATGACATCACCAAATTCGCCTTTCGCTCTCATTCATCCTCTTATAACGACACGACCCTAGTTTCAAATTCCTCTAGTGGTGGCCGTTCATCAAGTCGTATCGTATCTATCATAGCTATGTTGTAGGTTCGTACGGTCGGATGATCATGATGACCATGGTGCCTCGATCTAACCTTGTTTGCGCTTTCGCAGTTGCCGCCTCTGTTGGAATGATATATGATTGGGGTGAGCATGGTGATATAGAGACCTGCGATATCCCTTAAGCATTTCTAGCACTTACATTCGGACAAGAGGTATGTTGATGTCACTACCAGAACTGCCATCTCGCTAAGAATAGTATGATAGTTTGAACTGGTATGGGTGAGCAGAGTTCCACATCACAAGAACAAAATCAACTCACAGCAGAGGCAAAGATTCACGATATCATATGGCTAACCAAATGACACAAATGCTCTTACCTTCACTGGATTCCGAATTCCTTTCAAATATCACTGTAAAGTGGTTCACGCACCACAGGCTGTTCCACAAAAATTTGAAGCAACTCTTTTGTTCGATAATTAACCACACCCTAAGAATATTGATGATATAATATTCTTGCCACAAGCCGCTTTTATCTTTTGCCACAGGCCACAGTCCACTCGCAGCGGACTGGGTCAATATAAAGCTCAACACATGAGATCCACCATCACACATCGCTCCTCAACAAGCTCGATCTTGTTCATCATCGCTTGCTTCGCATCACCCCACCCACATTGATCATCTGTGATACCATGCATTCCCCGCTCTCTATTTCCCGTGCGCTCTTGCTCTGTACGCTTGTTGTGCTCTCTTCTCATACAAGACATCTGCTCATCTGTTGTTTTTCAAGACGGTATTTATATCAGCAACATCGGATCGATTGCGATTTTATGGCCGGTATATATGGGGTTCATCACAGAAAGTAAGTGTTTTCAATCTAGCTATATCCTTCATGCACACCAATTTGCTTCAGCCTTCCTGGTCCTTTCCGCTGTGTTGAGCATTTGTGCTCTCTCGGTTTTCCCGATTGTGTGAGTTCATGTACGTTGCACCCTAGATGCGAAAAGCTGACGGCTCGGCCAGCACTTGCGGGAGGATCTCAGAGATTGGTAACACAAGATATCTCATTATCTTTGGCGCTTTGTGCCTTTTAAATCTCCGTACGTCACTTGATTGTGCTGCTTGTACCTGCTGTTCTGATGCATCATCAGCATCTTGTATCACTCTGACATTCCGTGCAGTTCAGGATCATGCGACAGCCCTTTGTCAGGACTTGTCTGAATCTGATGACTGCGCATCAACTCATGTCCTCATCGGTTTCTACTAGACGTCCATGATCTTTGGTATGTTCGGAGAATCATGTTATTCCACGCCAGTCGCTCACTTTCATTTAGCTACCATTGGTTTTGTAATCACTTACATCGATAGACGTGCTGGCAGCGTTCCCCAAGTTTTGCCTTATTATCCAAATGCCCGAGCGGCAGGTCCGCCTTTCGGAGTCGCTGCCTTCCAATACCCGCAGGACGTGGAATTGGAGAACGTGAACGTTAATCACGGAACTTCCAGCCAGAAAGGCGAAGCAGGCGCATACAGAGAGGTCGTCTGAGAGCCCTATATAGATAGGAATGTGTTAAGTTTGTAATTGTACATCAGGCATTGGCTAGGGACAGTTTTATTGGATTATGGTGGAACATCACATGCATGTATATGTCGTACTGCAATAAAAATATGACATATGCACCAACGTTCTGTTGACCCAAATATGCTACATCGGATGTGGAGTCAAACTCGCTCTTTCCTCTATCGATCACACTCCGATAAGGTGTTTCGCTCCCAGAAAGCATCACATTCCTCATCCTCTGGCTCATTGTCCAGAGTTCTGTCAAGGGCTATGCTACGCGCAACATGGCCAATGCCCAGGGGTGCTACTTGAGCGCTTTGAATTTAAGTCAAGTCCCCATGAGACGGTATCAAAACATGGGTCTCTCCCTGGACGTGCAGCTCGTGCCTACCGGACGCATCAGTAAATTCACTAATTCCTTAATTAGCTTTCCCGCCGCTTGCCGTCAATTATTTTCCCACAAGAAGCAGTTAAGTCCTTGGCAAGGACAGTAAAAACCACTTGCCGCAAGCTGCTGCAAGTTGGATAAGTAGATCCCCGCTCTTGTTTTGTACTTATTTTTTACTTATTTCCACTTGCTTGAGCTTGTGCCCACTTGATTCATGAAAAAAAAGGCGGCAAATACTGCATTTATAGCGTGACAAGTGGACAAGTTAATATAAAGGGAGAGCAAGTGACAGGTAAGTAGCAAAAAGAAACATTAAAGAGCGGGATAGCAACGGTTAGCGACAGTTTAAAATGTGTGATACTATTAGCAGCGGTGGTGACGAGGGAAGGACAACGAGGGAAGGACAACGAGGGAAAGACAATGAGGGAAAGATGATGAGGGAAAGACGACTCGGAGCAAATTGGATCAGGATGGAGAAACGCATTGAAGTGGCGACTTGAACAGAGAGATGGCAACACGAGGGAGTAGTAGTTCTACTAGTAGTCAGTTGCGAGACATGAAATAGCAAAAAAAGAACAGTACCACTGACAACTAGCAGATGAGCGCGCGCTCATCTTCTGATTCCTCGTCCACCTTTCGTACACCATGCCTCTTTGTGCCGAAGCTCTGAGCTCTCTCCCACATCTTACTCATGACCAAGTCTCCTGCGCGAGTGATGGATTTAACGTATGACCTGGTGGGCTCACCCCAGTTGACATCCGAGAATGCCAACAGAGCACTACTTTCATTGCCCGATGACTTGTTGTGCTTCTGGGGGGCCCTGGAAGCCCTTCCTCGACCGTTGATTTCGATATAACTTAAGAGAAAGCCCTCATTGGCAAAAAGTGCGATCGCGCGTTCCATCTAAGATAAAGAATGAGTCAACTGTATAAAGATATGGTGGAGATACCTGCCGCCGAAGTGGCGAGGGCAAGCGCCCCCTTTGCATGTCCCAATGTAGTGAATCCTGGCACAATGGCGAGAGCACCAGAAATAGCACAGTGGTGTTGCGCAAGCACCTGCATGATAAGGTCAGATTGAAACGGGAGCGATACAGGGAGGAGGTATAATATAGAGCGGTTCAGATTTCGCGTTTTAGTGTCTCCTTCTGAATGAGAGTGGCAGTAGGCTCTAACTTCAAGAGCTACCCGGACTGCTCAGCAGTCAGTATCACTTCTTTCTTGGGCTTGGTCAGTGTGAAGCCGTCTGAAGACGCCATAAATAAACAAACGACTTGTCTTATAGAGTGACTAATCCTTCGTGTCTGGTCACAGCGACAATCTGTTTTTGGAAGATGTCACTTCTCCAACTTCTGGAGGCGACGTCCATACTTGAGAGCGCGCTCGTAACGCGGGAGGAGGGTCCGTTGTCTCTGCGGTTTTTAGCATGAGAGAGCTAGAGTCATGTCCTACTCCGTAGAAGGACTGCAAACAGTCTACAGCCCGTTCACCTCGTCGCACAAGTAGGGGTGAAACCAGATAACGTAGCCATTGGTCCTGCTTCAGACCCGGTACTTTCTGTTATAGGAGTCACGATGAGACGTTGATTAGACCCTACGGCAAATGTTTCCACAGGGTATGTGCCAGTGATGACTACCCGGACAATAGCGACATCACTCACGGAAAATCGGGGTAAGTATATAGGACTTTGGTCTATAAAATGTCCGGGAAGTCGCCAACAGCCTTACCGCGTTGTCGTAGTCGTGGTGACGGGAGACACATAAACGTTGGAAGGATGCGAGTGTCAGACTAGAGCACTGGCTGCTTCTGGTGGTCGTTAAAAGACGTACGGATGAATAGTTCTCGCGTAAGAACAAACCCTGTTAATTCCTCCTGCCATCATTCGTGTGCCTT